>JAUPTC010000023.1:218140-239140 GCA_030762895.1 Sophora flavescens
TTCTCTCATTGGCTTGGGAGAATCAATGCGTTAGGGGCCATAACCATATCACATTTATTTGCCTTATATATGTATGAGATGCATGTATGTATATAGTATGTTAAAAGATGTTTAACTAATATATGTATGAGTTGCATGTATGTAAATAGTAAGTTAAAGAGTTTAACAAATGATGAGATCAAATTTTAATTAAATCCCTCAAAAGGAAATATTAAGTCACATTTAAAGGCCTTCCGATGCAAGGCACTCGTCAAGACTAGGATCGATTAAGTGTGGGTCCGCCAAAGCGGGGTACCTTTATCTATACTAGTAAGACGCGATGGGACAAATGTAATGTTCAACTGCTATCCATTGGGTCTGACTTAACTAAGCCAACTTCAATAGGATTGAAAGGCTTAGAGGCTTATAAGTTGGGCTTTGGTCCATGTGATTGATTAGAATAAGAGTTATTCACCCAACTGTCCAAGAGTTGCATGAGATGCAATCGGAAAGTGTTTCCTACCTAAATAACCGAATTTTAAGTGATCAGCCAAAGCTGACTTGAAGCTAGGTGAAATATGGATCTTGTCCCACTAGAAAATCTTCCAACGGGATTTTCCGAATCAATGATGAGGGTCATTGTTTTGAGTAAAATAGTGGGAGGCGTATTTAATTAAAGACCTTATTAAATAACTTCATGGCATGATACTTATATTTTGCATATTTATCTCTGTAGATTACCATGGCATCAAACACATCAAGTAACCTGTCATTGCGATCCGTCCTTGAGAAGGACAAACTATCCGGAACAAATTTTCTGGATTGGTACAGAAACTTGAGGATTGTCCTCAAACATGAGAAAAAGCTGTATGTTCTTGAGGAGCCTATTCCTGAGGAGCCACCGGCTTCAAGTGCTCCTAGGGCTGACAGGGATGCTTATAAGAAGCATCAGGATGACGCCTTAGACGTCGGTTGTCTTATGCTTGCTACCATGACCTCTGAGCTGAAAAAGCAACATGAGACCATGGAGGCGTACGATATGATCGTGCACCTCAAGCTGCTCTACCAAGAGCAAGCAAGGCATGAGTGGTTCGAAGTTTCCAGAGCCCTTTTCCAGTGTAAATTGGCAGAAGGGAGCCCTGTGAGTCCTCATGTACTCCAGATGATCGGGTACATTGAGAATCTCGAGAGACTGGGATTTCCTTTAGGCCAAGATTTGGCCACCGACTTGGTTCTGCAATCGTTGCCTGAGAGCTATAGTCAGTTTGTCTTGAACTTCAATATGAATGATCTTGACAAACCTTTGCCAGAATTATTGAGCATGTTAAGAACTGCTGAACAAAATATCAACAAAGGAAAGGGGAAGGCCATTTTGATGGTCCAGGCTGGAAATAGCAAGAAGCATCCCAAGAAGCCCAAGAACAAACAAAAGAGCAAAGGCAAGGCCATCAACAAGATCAAGCCCAGTACTTCTGGCTTGAAGCCTGTGGGTGGTGTGGCTAAGGAAGGCAATTGCTTCCACTATGGTCGGACCGGACATTGGAAGAGGAACTGCTCAAAATACCTGGAAGAAATCAAGAAAAGGAAGGGAAGTGAGACTTCCGCTTCAGGTATGTTTGTTATAGAAGTCAATTTATCTACTTCTGCATCATGGGTATTAGATACTGGATGTGGTTCTCACATTTGTACAAATGTGCAGGATCTAAACAGGAGTAGACCATTGACAAAGGGCGAAGTCGATCTACGAGTTGGAAATGGAGCAAAGGTTGCTGCTTTAGCTGTAGGGACTTATGTATTGACTTTGCCCACTGGGCTTACTATTCAGTTAGAGAACTGTTATTTTGTGCTTGCAATTAGCAAGAATATCATTTCCGTTTCTTGTTTGGACAAGATTGGTTTTTCTTTTATAGTAAAGAACAAAAGTTGTTCTATTTATTTGGATGATATTTTCTATGCTAGTGCACACATGAGTAATGGGCTTTATGTCCTTGATCTTGAAATGCCCATCTATAACATAAATGCTAAGAGGTTCAAACCAAATGAGTTAAACCCGTCTTATCTTTGGCATTGTCGTTTAGGCCATATAAATGAGAAGCGCATTTCGAAGCTCCATAAAGATGGACTCTTGGACTCATTTGATTATGAATCATATGAGATATGTGAGTCTTGTTTATTGGGAAAGATGACTAAAGCTCCATTCACCGGAAAAGGTGAAAGAGCTAACGATCTTTTGGGTCTTATACATACCGATGTATGCGGACCCCTAAACACATCAGCTAGAGGTGGTTTTCAGTACTTCATCACATTTACTGATGATTTCAGTAGATATGGATTTGTGTATCTTATGAAACATAAATCGGAGTCCTTTGAAAAGTTCAAGGAATTCAAAAATGAGGTACAAAACCAACTTGGTAAAAATATTAAAACTCTTCGATCAGATCGAGGTGGTGAATATTTGAGCCTAGAGTTTGATGATCATCTGAGAGAGTGTGGGATTTTATCTCAACTCACTCCACCTGGAACACCACAATGGAATGGTGTTTCTGAGAGGAGAAATCGAACCTTGTTGGACATGGTTCGGTCTATGATGAGTCATGTAAACCTTCCAAACTCTTTCTGGGGACAAGCTCTATTAACAGCAGCTTTCACACTTAACCGTGTTCCATCCAAAACGGTAGAAAAGACACCATATGAGATATGGACTGGTAGACGACCCAGCATGTCTTTTATGAAGATTTGGGGTTGTGAAACATATGTAAAATTTCAAGTTTCTAATAAGCTTGATCCCAAATCTGATAAATGCTTCTTTGTGGGGTATCCCAAAGAAACCAAGGGATACTATTTCTATAATCCTTCCGAAGGCAAAGTGTTTGTCGCACGGACTGGTGTATTCCTAGAAAAGGAGTTTATCTCCATAGGAACCAGTGGGAGGAAGATAGAGCTTGAAGAAATTCAAGAATCACAGAGTAGCGACCTACCATTGGTGGAACAGGAGCAACCTTCACAGAATGTTGTGGAGGAACAGCCTGCTCCAGTAGCACAAGACCAGCGTAGGTCTAACAGGATACGTCACCACCGAGAGATATGGATTTCTCATGACTCCACAAGGTGATGTATTGCTCATGGATCAAGATGAGCCTGTGACCTACCAGGAGGCCATCACCGACCCGAATCCGAGAAGTGGCTTGAGGCCATGAAATCGAGATGGATTCCATGTACACCAACCGTATGGACCTTGGTAGAGCCACCACGAAGGGTAAAACCTATAGGGTGCAAGTGGGTTTTCAAAAAGAAAACTGACATGGATGGTAAATTACATACCTTTAAGGCACGATTGGTGGCCAAGGGTTTCAAGCAAATTCATGGTGTCGACTATGATGAGACCTTTTCACCTGTTGCGATGCTTAAATCCGTCCGGATCTTACTTGATATCGCTGCATACCATGATTATGAGATATGGCGAGATGGATGTCAAAACGCCTTCCTTAATGGAAAGCTTCTTGCGGATGTGTACATGACACAACCCGAAGGCTTTGACATTTGAGGCGATGCCGAAAGGTATGTAAATTGCAGCGGTCAATCTATGGATTGAAGCAAGCTTCGAGAAGTTGGAACCTTCGTTTTGATGATCTTTGTAAGACGATGACGGATTCATCAAAAATGAAGATGAACCTTGTGTCTACAAGAAGGTTAGTGGGAGCATTGTTGTTTTTCTGGTGTTATATGTAGATGACATATTACTCATTGGAAATGACATCCCTACACTACAAAATGTAAAGACATGGTTAGGGAATTGCTTCTCTATGAAAGACTTGGGTGAGGCTACCTATGTATTGGGTATCAGGATCTATAAGGATAGATCGCTGAAATTGCTTGGCCTAAGTCAGAGTACATACATAGACAAAGTGTTGAGATGCTTTAACATGCATGAATCCAAGAAAGGACTATTGCCTATGTCACATGGTATATGCCTATCAAAGGCACAATCCCGTTCCACTCAAGAAGATAGGGATCGCATGAGTAAGATTCCATATGCATCCGCAATTGGATCTATCATGTATGCCATGTTATGTACTCGACCAGATATATCATATGCTTTAAGCATAACGAGCAGGTACCAGTCTGATCCCGGTGAAAGTCACTGGTCTGCTGTCAAGAACATCCTTAAGTACTTGAGAAGAACTAAGGATTCGTTCTTGGTATATGGAGGCGAGGAAGAGCTTGCTGTAATAGGTTACACCGATGCTAGCTTCCAGACCGATAAGGATGATTCCAGATCGCAATCTGGTTATGTGTTCTGCCTGAATGGCGGGGCTGTGAGCTGGAAGAGTTCAAAGCAGGAGACAGTTGCCGATTCTACTACAGAGGCTGAGTATATTGCCGCCTCCAATGCAGCAAAGGAGGATGTTTGGATCAGGAAGTTCATTACTGAGCTTGGTACAGTTCCTAGTATCGTGGACCCCATTGATCTCTATTGTGATAACAATGGGGCCATTGCACAAGCTAAGGAACCTAGATCTCATCAGCGATCCAAACATATACTTAGGCGCTTCCATCTCATTCGAGAGATCATCGATAGAGGAGATGTGAAAATATGCAGAGTACCAACGTTTGATAACGTTGCTGACCCACTTACGAAACCTCTTGCTCAACAGAAGCATGAAGGTCACACTAGATCGATGGGCGTTAGATTTATGCCTGATTGGCTCTAGTGCTAGTGGGAGATTGTTGGTGTAAGCCCTAGAGGCCAGTGTATTTCTTTAGACTTACATTTCTATCTTGCTATTATATATATATGATATGAGGCATTCCAGTTTATTGTGTTACTTGTTTAAACATAATAAAGTCCTTAGAATAGAAATTTCAGTTTAATAGAATATCAAGTATATGACATGATCGTGAGACACTATTGAACAATGAAATCCTATTCTTAAATATCCGTAGTCAAGTATTTTATTAATAAGGACAATAATAATACATTGAGACTATTATGTGTGCAGACTGATGGCCATATCTCACGGGTCATGGATATGAGATATCGAGTCGCCACATAGGTACACATTAGAGTAATGATGTACTGGATTGACCCACCATGAGAACACTACATGGAGCGTTATGTGAGTGTCATAAGTAGTTCTCATAGTGACAATGGTGTATGCAATCCTTCGACCCGAAATCACTACGATCCATACATGAGGAGTCGTGTGCTTTAATATCGTCAAACGTCATCTGTAATAGGATGATTATAAAGACGGTCATTGGGCATACCACGAGCCATGCAGAGGGATGTGAGTGACCTAGATGGAATTTGTCCCTCCTACATAACAGGAGTAATATCTGTGGGGGCCCTGATAGAGTGAGACTGTAAAATGCATGGCCGTGCTGAAATGAGTCAATATGAGATATTGACCTCATTTGTTGTTAAGTCTACTCGGGTATCAGGGAACATAATATTGAACCATACACGGGTGACACATTCTATGCCTTGTGTTCAATATAGGTATATGGACAAAGGGATAATAATGCACATGAATATTTGTCACAGAAAGGTTTCGTCAAATCACTGACTTTCTCACTACTTAGGTAGCAGTGATGTATTGCTAGATACCGCTCACTGTTTGTAATATTAAATGGGATTTAATATTACTACTAACGTTTTTGGAACCTATAGGGTCACACACATAAGAGCGGATTAAAAGAAGCATTAAAAGGAGAGTTGGACTTTCCTATTGGGCCTTGCGCATAGTACATGGGCTTAGGTCAAATGCTGCTCACTAACTCACTTAAGGAGGTGCTACTATAAGTAGACCACTTAAGTTGTTGTGCCCACACGGTTGATACCCTAGCCGCACATAGAGAGTAAGAGTGAACAGTGGGTCTCGGTTTTGAAGCTAGCACTGTAAGACAGAGACGCTTCGGGTTCGTGACGTTGGACGTTCACGGAATCTGCTCGTGTGGATACCTTGGAGACACCGTTCGTGCGGTGTTCATGATAGACGAATTTCAACCAACAACCATCGCTTCAAGAGGTAAACCTTCTAATCATGAATCATGACTATTCGCAAGGATCCTTCGATGGGAATTTTTCCGCTGCGTTTCCTTTTGTTTTATACGTAAATTTCCAATAGTGGTATCAGAGCCGCTTGCGAAACCATGATTCTGTTACGTGGTTTGCCTGTTATGTATGATAACATGTTTATAGTGTGAATCATTTCTCTGAAAATTGTTTTCTAAAAACGTTTGCATCTGTTTTGTGAAACATTGTTTCTGTAATTTTCGTATGTATATGATATATGCGTCTATTGCATGTTTATGTATGTATGCGATATGTACATTGGTTCTGGAATCCTTGTTATGTTCTGCGATGGCGTCAAGTGTTGATGATAAACATGATTGGTTTCAGTTCTCTGTTGGCGGCGTTAAGGGGTTTCGGACATGAAGAGTTCATGTTGTTGCGGCTGAGGTTCCAAGGGTTGAAACCGTAGCCGCCGTTCCTTGCAATGTGAACTGTTCACGGGTCTTGCGGTTTTAGGGTTGAGAGGTTGAAGCCCTAGCCGCCAAGGAAGCGAGGCACACTTCGGAGAGAAATATTTTCTTCGGGGCGCTGCCCCGCACCCCGCAACGGGCGGCCTCCCCCGTGCTACCTCTGTGTAGTGTGTAATTTCGAAATTCAAATTTTGAAATTTTTATGTCACCATTTAATAATAACATCAATTATAATAAATGTGATTTATATTACAATAAATGTGATTTATATCAATTACAATAAATGTGATTTGTGGTAACAACAAGTGCAATAAATATGATTTATAGTAACATCAATTATAATAAATGTGATTTATTATATATATGTTATGTTTTCAAAATTCAGATTTTGAAATCTCTAATTTATGAAATTAATAATAATAATAATTGTGTATTATTATTGGTTGTTACTATTTATTTGGTGATGTATGGTGAATGGTTATGGCCTTAGTCCTTTTATCTTTTGGTTTATATTTTGAAATACGGCCTGCGTGCCGTGCCTTTCTCTTATATTCCATATGTATATTCTTTTCTCATCTCACTACCCTCATATGTAAAATGAGGTTTCTGTTTATGTAATGTAATGATGGAGACAAGAAGACGCTATCACGTGGGAGATCTTGCTTGGAGAAGCTTGGACGCTCCTAGGTTTCAGTTTAGATTCTCTCATTAGCTTGGGAGAATCAATGCGTTAGGGGCCATAACCATATCACATTTATTTGCCTTATATATGTATGAGATGCATGTATGTATATAGTATGTTAAAAGATGTTTAACTAATATATGTATGAGATGCATGTATGTAAATAGTAAGTTAAAGAGTTTAACAAATGATGAGATCAAATTTTAATTAAATCCCTCAAAAGGAAATATTAAGTCACATTTAAAGGCCTTCCGATGCAAGGCACTCGTCAAAACTAGGATCGATTAAGTGTGGGTCCGCCAAAGCGGGGTACCTTTATCTATACTAGTAAGACGCGATGGGACAAATGTAATGTTCAACTGCTATCCATTGGGTCTGACTTAACTAAGCCAAATTCAATAGGATTGAAAGGCTTAGAGGCTTATAAGTTGGGCTTTGGTCCATGTGATGGATTAGAATAAGAGTTATTCACCCAACTGTCCAAGAGTTGCATGAGATGCAATCGGAAAGTGTTTCCTACCTAAATAACCGAATTTTAAGTGATCAGCCAAAGCTGACTTGAAGCTAGGTGAAATATGGATCTTGTCCCACTAGAAAATCTTCCAACGGGATTTTCTGAATCAATGATGAGGGTCATTGTTTTGAGTAAAATAGTGGGAGGCGTATTTAATTAAAGACCTTATTAAATAACTTCATGGCATGATACTTATATTTTGCATATTTATCTCTGTAGATTACCATGGCATCAAACACATCAAGTAACCTGTCATTGCGATCCGTCCTTGAGAAGGACAAACTATCCGGAACAAATTTTATGGACTGATACGAGAAACTTGAGGATTGTCCTCAAACATGAGAAAAAGCTGTATGTTCTTGAGGAGCCTATTCCTGAGGAGCCACCGGCTTCAAGTGCTCCTAGGGCTGACAGGGATGCTTATAAGAAGCATCAGGATGACGCCTTAGACGTCGGTTGTCTTATGCTTGCTACCATGACCTCTGAGCTGCAAAAGCAACATGAGACCATGGAGGCGTACGATATGATCGTGCACCTCAAGCTGCTCTACCAAGAGCAAGCAAGGCATGAGTGGTTCGAAGTTTCCAGAGCCCTTTTCCAGTGTAAATTGGCAGAAGGGAGCCCTGTGAGTCCTCATGTACTCCAGATGATCGGGTACATTGAGAATCTCGAGAGACTGGGATTTCCTTTAGGCCAAGAGTTGGCCACCGACTTGGTTCTGCAATCGTTGCCTGAGAGCTATAGTCAGTTTGTCATGAACTTCAATATGAATGATCTTGACAAACCTTTGCCAGAATTGTTGAGCATGTTAAGAACTGCTGAACAAAATATCAACAAAGGAAAGGGGAAGGCCATTTTGATGGTCCAGGCTGGAAATAGCAAGAAGCATCCCAAGAAGCCCAAGAACAAACAAAAGGGCAAAGGCAAGGCCATCAACAAGATCAAGCCCAGTACTTCTGGCTTGAAGCCTGTGGGTGGTGTGGCTAAGGAAGGCAATTGCTTCCACTATGGTCGGACCGGACATTGGAAGAGGAACTGCTCAAAATACCTGGAAGAAATCAAGAAAAGGAAGGGAAGTGAGACTTCCGCTTCAGGTATGTTTGTTATAGAAGTCAATTTATCTACTTCTGCATCATGGGTATTAGATACTGGATGTGGTTCTCACATTTGTACAAATGTGCAGGATCTAAACAGGAGTAGACCATTGACAAAGGGCGAAGTCGATCTACGAGTTGGAAATGGAGCAAAGGTTGCTGCTTTAGCTGTAGGGACTTATGTATTGACTTTGCCCACTGGGCTTACTATTCAGTTAGAGAACTGTTATTTTGTGCCTGCAATTAGCAGGAATATCATTTCCGTTTCTTGTTTGGACAAGATTAGTTTTTCTTTTATAATAAAGAACAAAAGTTGTTCTATTTATTTGGATGATATTTTCTATGCTAGTGCACACATGAGTAATGGGCTTTATGTCCTTGATCTGGAAATGCCCATCTATAACATAAATGCTAAGAGGTTCAAACCAAATGAGTTAAACCCGTCTTATCTTTGGCATTGTCGTTTAGGCCATATAAATGAGAAGCGCATTTCGAAGCTCCATAAAGATGGACTCTTGGACTCATTTGATTATGAATCATATGAGATATGTGAGTCTTGTTTATTGGGAAAGATGACTAAAACTCCATTCACCGGAAAAGGTGAAAGGGCTAACGATCTTTTGGGTCTTATACATACCAATGTATGCGGACCCCTAAACACATCAGCTAGAGGTGGTTTTCAGAACTTCATCACATTTACTGATGATTTCAGTAGATATGGATTTGTGTATCTTATGAAACATAAATCGGAGTCCTTTGAAAAGTTCAAGGAATTCAAAAATGAGGTACAAAACCAACTTGGTAAAAATATTAAAACTCTTCGATCAGATCGAGGTGGTGAATATTTGAGCCTAGAGTTTGATGATCATCTGAGAGAGTGTGGGATTTTATCTCAACTCACTCCACCTGGAACACCACAATGGTATGGTGTTTAAGAGGAGAAATCGAACCTTGTTGGACATGGTTCGGTCTATGATGAGTCATGCAAACCTTCCAAACTCTTTACGGGGACATGCTCTATTAACAAAGGCTTTCACACTTAACCGTGTTCCATCCAAAACGGTAGAAAAGACACCATATGAGATATGGACTGGTAGACGACCCAGCATGTCTTTTATGAAGATTTGGGGTTGTGAAACATATGTAAAATTTCAAGTTTCTAATAAGCTTGATGCCAAATCTGATAAATGCTTCTTTGTGGGGTATCCCAAAGAAACCAAGGGATACTATTTCTATAATCCTTCCGAAGGCAAAGTGTTTGTCGCACGGACTGGTGTATTCCTAGAAAAGGAGTTTATCTCCATAGGAACCAGTGGGAGGAAGATAGAGCTTGAAGAAATTCAAGAATCACAGAGTAGCGACCTACCATTGGTGGAACAGGAGCAACCTTCACAGAATGTTGTGGAGGAACAGCCTGCTCCAGTAGCACAAGACCAGCGTAGGTCTAACAGGATACGTCACCAGCCTGAGAGATATGGATTTCTCATGACTCCACAAGGTGATGTATTGCTCATGGATCAAGATGAGCCTGTGACCTACCAGGAGGCCATCAACGGCCCCGAGAATCTGAGAAGTGGCTTGAGGCCATGAAATCTGAGATGGATTCCATGTACACCAACCAGGTATGGACCTTGGTAGAGCCACCTGAAGGGGTAAAACCTATAGGGTGCAAGTGGGTTTTCAAAAAGAAAACTGACATGGATGGTAAATTACATACCTTTAAGGCACGATTGGTGGCCAAGGGTTTCAAGCAAATTCATGGTGTCGACTATGATGAGACCTTTTCACCTGTTGCGATGCTTAAATCCGTCCGGATCTTACTTGATATCGCTGCATACCATGATTATGAGATATGGCAGATGGATGTCAAAACTGCCTTCCTTAATGGAAAGCTTCTTGCGGATGTGTACATGACACAACCTGAAGGCTTTGACATTTCAGACGATGCCCGAAAGGTATGTAAATTGCAGCGGTCAATCTATGGATTGAAGCAAGCTTCCAGAAGTTGGAACCTTCGTTTTGATGATCTTTGTAAGGCGATGCGGATTCATCAAAAATGAAGATGAACCTTGTGTCTACAAGAAGGTTAGTGGGAGCATTGTTGTTTTTCTGGTGTTATATGTAGATGACATATTACTCATTGGAAATGACATCCCTACACTACAAAATGTAAAGACATGGTTAGGGAATTGCTTCTCTATGAAAGACTTGGGTGAGGCTACCTATGTATTGGGTATCAGGATCTATAAGGATAGATCGCTGAAATTGCTTGGCCTAAGTCAGAGTACATACATAGACAAAGTGTTGAGATGCTTTAACATGCATGAATCCAAGAAAGGACTATTGCCTATGTCACATGGTATATGCCTATCAAAGGCACAATCCCGTTCCACTCAAGAAGATAGGGATCGCATGAGTAAGATTCCATATGCATCCGCAATTGGATCTATCATGTATGCCATGTTATGTACTCGACCAGGATATATCATATGCTTTAAGCATAACGAGCGGTACCGATCGATCCGGTGAAAGTCAACTGTCTGCTGTCAAGAACATCCTTAAGTACTTGAGAAGAACTAAGGATTCGTTCTTGGTATATGGAGGCGAGGAAAGAGCTTGCTGTAATAGGTTACACCGATGCTAGCTTCCAGGCCGATAAGGATGATTCCGGATCGCAATCTGGTTATGTGTTCTCACTGAATGGCGGTCATGTGGTGGAAGAGTTCAAAGCGAGAGACAGCGATTGCGATTCTACTACGAGGGTGAGTATATTGCCGCCTCCAATGCAGCAAGGAGGATGTTTGGATCGGGAAGTTCATTCACGGGCTTGGTACAGTTCCTAGTATCGTGGACCCCATTGATCTCTATTGTGATAACAATGGGGCCATTGCACAAGCTAAGGAACCTAGATCTCATCAGCGATCCAAACATATACTTAGGCGCTTCCATCTCATTCGAGAGATCATCGATAGAGGAGATGTGAAAATATCACAGTACCAACGTTTGATAACGTTGCTGACCCACTCTACGAAACCTCTTGCTCAACGAAGCATGAAGGTCACACTAGATCGATGGGCGTTAGATTTATGCACGATTGGCTCTAGTGCTAGTGGGAGATTGTTGGTGTAAGCCCTAGAGGCCAGTGTATTTCTTTAGACTTACATTTCTATCTTGCTATTATATATATATGATATGAGGCATTCCGATTTATTGTGTTACTTGTTTAAACATAATAAAGTCCTTAGAATAGAAATTTCACTTTAATAGAATATCAAGTATATGACTTGATCGTGAGACACTATTGAACAATGAAATCCTATTCTTAAATATCCGTAGTCAAGTATTTTATTAATAAGGACAATAATAATACATTGAGACTATTATGTGTGCAGGCCGATGGCCATATCTCACGGGTCATGGATATGAGATATCGAGTCGCCACATAGGTACACATTAGAGTAATGATGTACTTGGATTGACCCACCATGAGAACACTACATGGAGCGTTATGTGAGTGTCATAAGTAGTTCTCATAGTGACAATGGTGTATGCAATCCTTCGACCTAAAATCACTACGATCCATACATGAGGAGTCGTGGTGCTTTAATATCGTCAAACGTCATCTGTAATAGGATGATTATAAAGACGGTCATTGGGCATACCACGAGCCATGCAGAGGGATGTGAGTGACCTAGATGGAATTTGTCCCTCCTACATAACAGGGAGTAATATCTCTGGGGCCCCGTGTAGAGTGAGACCTAGAAATGCATGGTCGTCTTTGAAATGAGTCAATATGAGATATTGACCTCATTTGTTGTTAAGTCTACTCGGGTATCAGGGAACATAATATTGAACCATACAAGGGTGACACATTCTATGCCTTGTGTTCAATATAGATATATGGACAAAGGGATAATAATGCACATGAATATTTGTCACGAAAAGGTTTCGTCAAATCACTGACTTTCTCACTACTTAGGTAGCAGTGATGTATTGCTAGATACCGCTCACTGTTTGTAATATTAAATGGGATTTAATATTACTACTAACGTTTTTGGAACCTATAGGGTCACACACATAAGAGCGGATTAAAAGAAGCATTAAAAGGAGAGTTGGACTTTCCTATTGGGCCTTGCGCATAGTACATGGGCTTAGGTCAAATGCTGCTCACTAACTCACTTAAGGAGGCGCTACTATAAGTAGACCACTTAAGTTGTTGTGCCCACACGGTTGATACCCTAGCCGTACATAGAGAGTAAGAGTGAACAGTGGGTCTCGGTTTTGAAGCTAGCACTGTAAGACAGAGACGCTTCGGGTTCGTGACGTTGGACGTTCACGGAATCTGCTCGTGTGGATACCTTGGAGACATCGTTCGTGCGGTGTTCGTGATAGAAGAATTTCAACCAACAACCATCGCTTCAAGAGGTAAACCTTCTAATCATGAATCATGACCATTCGCAAGGATCCTTCGATGGGAATTTTTCCGTTGTGTTTCCTTTTGTTTTATACGCAAATTTCCAATAGTGGTATCGTGAGCCGCTTGAAACCATGATTCACATTACGTGGTTTGCCTGTTATGTATGATAACATGTTAATAATGTGAATCGTTTCTCTGAAAATTGTTTTCTAAAAACGCTTGCATCCGCTTTTGTGAAACATTGTTTCCGTAATTTTTGTATGTATATGATATATGCGTCTATAGCATATTTATGTATATATATGCGATATGTACATTGGTTCTGGAATCCTTGTTATGTTCTGCGATGGCGTCAAGTGTTGATGTTAAACATGATTGGTTTCAGTTCTCTGTTGGCGGCGTTAAGGGTGTCGGACATGAAAAGTTCATGTTCTTGCGGTGAGGTTCCAAGGGTTGAAACCGTAGCCGCCGTTCCTTGCAATGTGAAGTGTTCACGGGTCTTGCGGTTTTAGGGTTAGAGGTTGAAGCCCTAGCCGCCAAGGAAGCGAGGCACGGAGAACTGGCGGCGGCCCCCCGTGCTACCTCTGTAGTGTGTAATTTCGAAATTCAAATTTTGAAATTTTTATGTCACCATTTAATAATAACATCAATTATAATAAATGTGATTTATAAAGGGCTTTTGTAACATCGATTATAATAAATGTGATTTATTATATATTTGTTATGTTTTCAAAATTCAGATTTTGAAATCTCTAATTTATGAAATTAATAATAATAATAATTGTGTATTATTATTGGTTGTTACTATTTATTTAGTAATGTATGGTGAATGGTTATGGCCTTAGTCCTTTAATCTTTTGGTTTATATTTTGAAATACGGCTGCGTGCCGTGCCTTTCTCTTATATTCCATATGTATATTCTTTTCTCATCTCACTACCCTCATATGTAAAATGAGGTTTCTGTTTATGTAATGTAATGATGGAGACAAGAAGACGTTATCACGTGGGAGATCATGCTTGGAGAAGCTTGGGCGCTCCTAGGTTTCAGTTTAGATTCTCTCATTGGCTTGGGAGAATCAATGCGTTAGGGGCCATAACCATATCACATTTATTTGCCTTATATATGTATGAGATGCATGTATGTATATAGTATGTTAAAAGGGGTTTAACTAATATATGTATGAGACGCATGTATGTAAATAGTAAGTTAAAGAGTTTAACAAATGATGAGATCAAATTTTAATCAAATCCCTCAAAAGGAAATATTAAGTCACATTTAAAGGCCTTCCAATGCATGGCACTCGTCAAGACTATGATCGATTAAGTGTGGGTCCGCCAAAGCGAGGTACCTTTGTCTATACTAGTAAGACGCGATGGGACACATGTAATGTTCAACTGCTATCCATTGGGTGATTTAACTAAGCCAACTTCAATACGATTGAAAGGCTTAGAATCTTAAAAGTTGGGCTTTAGTCCATGTGATGGATTAGAATAAGAGTTATTCACCCAACTATCCAAGAGTTGCATGAGATGCAATCGGAATGTGTTTTCCTACCTATATAACTGAATTTTGAGTGATCAGTCAAAGCTGACTTAAAGCTAGGTGAAATATGGATCTTGTCCCACTAGAAAATCTTCCAATAGGATTTTCTGAATCAATGATGAGGGTCATTGTTTTGAGTAAAATAGTGGGAGGCGTATTTAATTAAAGACCTTATTAAATAACTTCATGGCATGATACTTATATTTTGCATATTTATCTCTGTAGATTATCATGGCATCAAACACATCAAGTAACCTGTCATTGCGATCCGTCCTTGAGAATGACAAACTATCCGGAACAAATTTTCTGGACTGGTACAGAAACTTGAGGATTGTCCTCAAACATGAGAAAAATTTGTATGTTCTTGAGGAGCCTATTCCTGAGGAGCCATCGGCTTCAAGTGCTCCTAGGGCTGACAGGGATGCTTATAAGAAGCATCAGGATGACGCCTCAGACGTCGGCTGTCTTATGCTTGCTACCATGACCTCTGAGCTGCAAAAGCAACATGAGACCATGGAGTCGTACGATATGATCGTGCACCTCAAGCTGCTCTACCAAGAGCAGGCAAGGCATGAGCGGTTCGAAGTTTCCAGAGCCCTTTTCCAGTGTAAATTGGCAGAAGGAAGCCCTGTGAGTCCTCATGTACTCCAGATGATCGGGTACATTGAGAATCTCGAGAGACTGGGATTTCCTTTAGGCCAAGAGTTGGCCACCGACTTAGTTCTGCAATCGTTGCCTGGGAGCTATAGTCAGTTTGTCATGAACTATAATATGAATGATCTTGACAAACCTTTGCCAGAATTGTTGAGCATGTTGAGAACTGCTGAACAAAATATTAAAAAAGGAAAGGGGAAGGCCATTTTGATGGTCCAGGCTGGAAATAGCAAGAAGCGACCCAAGAAGCCCACGCACAAACAAAAGGGCAAGGGCAAGGGCAAGGCCATCAACAAGATCAAGCCCAGTGCTTCTGGCTTGAAGCCTGTGGGTGGTGTGGATAAGGAAGGCAATTGCTTCCATTGTGGTCGGACCGGACATTGGAAGAGGAACTGCCCAAAATACCTGGAAGAAATCAAGAAGAAGAAAGGAAGTGAGACTTCCACTTCAGGTGTGTTTGTTATAGAAGTCAATATTTCTACTTCTACATCATGGGTATTGGATACTGGATGTGGTTCTCATATTTGTACAAATGTGCAGGATCTAAACAGGAGTAGACCATTGGCAAACGGTGAAGTCGACCTACGAGTTGGAAATGGAGCAAAGGTTGCAGCTTTAGCTGTAGGGACTTATGTATTGACTTTGCCCACTGGGCTTACTATTCAGTTAGAGAACTGTTATTTTGTGCCTGCAATTAGCAGGAATATCATTTTCGTTTCTTGTTTGGACAAGATTGGTTTTTCTTTTATAATAAAGAACAAAAGTTGTTCTATTTATTTGGATGATATTTTCTATGCTAGTGCACACATGAGTAATGGGCTTTATGTCCTTGATCTTGAAATGCCCATCTATAACATAAATACTAAGAGGTTCAAACCAAATGAGTTGAACCCGTCTTATCTTTGGCATTGTCGTTTAGGCCATATAAATGAGAAGCGCATTTTGAAGCTCCATAAAGATGGACTCTTGGACTCATTTGATTATGAATCATATGAGATATGTGAGTCTTGTTTATTGGGAAAGTTGACTAAAGCTCCATTCACCGGAAAAGGTGAAAGAGCTAACGATCTTTTGGATCTTATACATAGTGATGTATGCGGACCCCTAAACACATTAGCTAGAGGTGGTTTTTAGTACTTCATCACATTCGCTGTGATTTCAGTAGATATGGATTTGTGTATATTATGAAACATAAATCGGAATCCTTTGAAAAGTTCAAGGAATTCAAAAATGAGGTACAAAACCAACTTGGTAAAAATATTAAAACTCTTCGATCAGATCGAGGTGGTGAATATTTGAGCCTAGAGTTTGATGATCATCTGAGAAAGTGTGGAATTTTATCTCAACTCACTCCACTTGGAACACCACAATGGAATGGTGTTTCTGAGAGGAGAAATCGAACCTTGTTGGACATGGTTCGGTCTATGATGAGTCATGCAAACCTTCCAAACTCTTTCTGGGGACATGCTCTATTAACAGCAGCTTTTACACTTAACCGTGTTCCATCCAAAGCGGTAGAAAAGACACCATATGAGATATGGACTGGTAGACGACCCAAAGATGTCTTTTATGAAGATTTGGGGTTGTGAAGCATATGTAAAACGTCAAGTTTCTAATAAGATTGATCCCAAATCTGATAAATGCTTCTTTGTGGGGTATCCCAAAGAAACCAAGGGGTACTATTTCTATAATCCTTCCGAAGGCAAAGTGTTTGTCGCACGGACTGGTGTATTCCCAGAAAAGGAGTTTATCTCCATAGGAACCAGTGGGAGGAAGATAGAACTTGAAGAAATTCAAGAATCACAGAGTAGTGACCTACCATTGGTGGAACATGAGCAACCTTCACAAAATGCTGTGGAGGAACAACCTGCTCCAGTAGCACAAGACCAACGTAGGTCTAACAGGATACGTCGCCAGCCTGAGAGATATGGATTTCTCATGACTCCACAAGGTGATGTATTGCTCATGGATCAATATGAGTCTGTGACTTACCATGAGGCCATCACTGGCCTAGAATCTGAGAAGTGGCTTGAGGCCATGAAATCTGAGATGGATTCCATGTACACCAACCAGGTATGGACCTTGGTAGAGCCACCTGAAGGGGTGAAACCCATAGGGTGCAAGTGGATTTTCAAAAAGAAAACTGACATGGATGGTAAGGTACACACCTTTAAGGAGCGATTGGTCGCTAAGGGTTTCAAGCAAATTCATGGTGTCGACTATGATGAGACCTTTTCGCCTGTTGCGATGCTCAAATCCGTCCGAATCTTACTTGCTATCGCTGCATACCATGATTATGAGATATGGCAGATGGATGCCAAAACTGCTTTCCTTAATGGAAAGCTTCTTGAGGATGTGTACATGACACAACCTGAAGGCTTTGGCAATTCAGAGGATGCCGGAAAGGTATGTAAATTGCAGCGATCAATCTATGGATTGAATTAGGCTTCCAGAAGTTGGAACCTTCGTTTTGATGATGTTGTAAGACAGTACGGATTCATCAAAAATGAAGATGAACCTTGTGTCTACAAGAAGGTTAGTGGGAGCATTGTTGTTTTTCTGGTGTTATATGTAGATGACATATTACTCATTGGAAATGACATCCCTACACTACAAAATGTAAATAAATGGTTAGGGAATTGCTTCTCTATGAAAGATTTGGGTGAAGCTACCTATGTATTGGGAATCAGGATCTATAGGGATAGATCACTGAAATTGCTTGGCCTAAGTCAGAGTACATACATAGACAAAGTGTTGAGACACTTTAACATGCATGAATCCAAGAAAGGACTCTTGCCTATGTCACATGGTATATGCCTATCAAAGGCACAATCCCCTTCCACTCAAGAAGAAAGGGATCGCATGAGTAAGATTCCATATGCATCCGCAATTGGATCTATCATGTATGCCATGTTATGTACTCGACCAGCTGCATCGTACGCTTTAAGCATAACGAGCAGGTACCAGTCTGATCCCGGTGAAAGTCACTGGTCTGCTATCAAGAACATCCTTAAGTACTTGAGAAGAACTAAGGATTCGTTCTTGGTATATGGAGGCGAGGAAGAGCTTGCTGTAAAAGGTTACACCGATGCTAGCTTCCAAACCGATAAGGATGATTCCAGATTGCAATCTGGTTATGTGTTTTGCCTGAATGGTGGGGCGGTGAGCTGGAAGAGTTCAAAGCAAGAGACAGTCGCCGATTCTACTATAGAGGCTAAGTATATTGCCGCCTCCAATGCAGCAAAGGAGGCTGTTTGGATCAGGAAGTTCATTGCTGAGCTTGGTACAGTTCCTAGTATTGTGGACCCCATTGATCTCTATTGTGATAACAATGGGGCCATTGCACAAGCTAAGGAACCTAGATCTCATCAGCGATCCAAACATATACTTAGGCGCTTCCATCTCATTCGAGAGATTATCGATAGAGGTGATCTGAAAATATACAGAGTACCAACACTTGATAACGTTGCTGACCCACTTACGAAACCTCTTGCTCAACAAAAGCACGAAGGTCACACTAGATCGATGGGCATTAGATTTATACCTGATTGGCTCTAGTGCTAGTGGGAGATTGTTGGTGTAAGCCCTAGAGACCAGTGTATTTATTAGACTTACATTTGTATCTTGCTATTATATATATATGATATGAGGCATTCCAGTTTATTGTGTTACTTGTTTAAACATAATAAAGTCCTTAGAATAGAAATTTCAGTTCAATAGAATATCAAGTATATGGCTTGATCGTGAGACACTATTGAACAATGGAATCCTATTCTTAAATATCCGTAGTCAAGTATTTTATTAATAAGGACAATAATAATACAATTGAGACTATTATGTGTGCAGACTGATGACCATATCTCACGGGTCATGGATATGAGATATCGAGTCGCCACATAGGTACACATTAGAGTAATGATGTACTGGATTGACCCACCATGAGAACACTACATGGAGCGTTATGTGAGTGTCATAAGTAGCTCTCATAGTGACAATGGTGTATGCAATCCTTCGACCTGAAATCGCTATGATCCCTACATGAGGAGTCGTGTGCTTTAATATCGTCAAACGTCATTTGTAATAGGATGATTAATAAGACGGTCATTGGGCATACCACGAGCAATGCAGAGGGATGTGAGTGACCTAGATGGAATTTGTCCCTCCTACATAACAGGAGTAATATCTGTGGGCCCCCTGATAGAGTGAGACTGTAAAATGCATGGCCGTGCTGAAATGAGTCAATATGAGATATTGACCTCATTTGTTGTTAAGTCTACTCGGGCATCAGGGAACATGATATTGAACCATACAAGGGTGACACATTCTATGTCTTGTGTTCAATATAGATATATGGACAAAGGGATAATAATGCACATGAATATTTATCACAGAAAGGTTTCGTTAAATCACTGACTTTCTCACTACTTAGGTAGCAGTGATGTATTTCTAGATACCGCTCACTGTTTGTAATATTAAATGGGATTTAATATTACTACTAATGTTTTGGGAACCTATAGGGTCACACACATAAGAGCGGATTAAAAGAAGCATTAAAAGGAGAGTTGGACTTTTCTATTGGGCCAAGTGCATAGTACATGGGGCTTAGGTAAAACGTTGCTCACTAACTCAGTTAAGGAGGTGCTACTATAAGTAGACCACTTAAGCTATTGTGCCTACACGGTTTTTACCCTAGCCACACATAGAGAGTGACAGTGAGCAGCAGGTCTCGATTTTTGAAGCTAGCACTGTGAGGCAGAGACGCTTCGTGTTCGTGACGTTGGACGTTCACGGGATCTGATCGTGTGGATACCTTAGAGACACCGTTTGTGCGGTGTTCGTGATAGACGATTTCAATCAATTCTCATCGCTTCAAGAGGTAAATCTTCTAATCATGAATCATGACCATTCGCAAGGATCCTTCGACGTTGGACGTTCACGGAATCTACTCGTGTGGATACCTTAGAGAAACCGTTCGTGCGGTGTTCGTGATAGACGATTTCAATCAATTCTCATTGCTTCAAGAGGTAAATCTTCTAATCATGAATCATGACCATTCGCAAGGATCCTTCGATGGGAATTTTTTCCGCCGCGTTATTTTAATTTTATACGCAAATTCTCAACACTGACTTGGCTCGGTCTGGTGCACCAGATTCCTGGTTTGGCTCAGTGTCGCGCACCAGATTCCTGACTTGTCTCGGTGTGGGGCACCAGATTCCTGACTTGGATCGGTCTGGTGCACCAGATTCCTAACTTGGCAAGGTGTGGTTCCCTAGATTCTTGACTTGGCTCGGTCTGGTGCACCAGAAGATACCTGACTTGTCTCAGTGCGGTGCACCAATCCCCTTGGCATAAAGGCTCTTCGGCCGTTGTCTCGGTGTTGCACCGATTCATGATTTGCCCCTGCACTGTACCGTTCTTGGCTTGGTCAGGTGCACCGGTCAGGGGCACCTGATTCATGGTTTGTCTCCGTCTGGTGCACCAGATTCATGACTTGATCCGGTGTGTTGCACCAAATTTATGATTTGGCTCGGTGTGGTGCACCAAATTCCAGACTTGGCTTGGTCTGGTGCACCAGATTCATGACTTGGCTCGGTCTGGTGCACCAGATTCATGATTGGGCTGGGTGTGGTG
>JAUPTC010000023.1:239640-256666 GCA_030762895.1 Sophora flavescens
CACGAATGCAGTGCGTGCAGCAGACGGAGGCAAACCATGAATCAGGTGCACCTGACCGCTGCACCTGTCCAAGCCAAGTCAGGAATCTGGTGCACCACACCGAGCCAAATCATGAATCTGGTGCACCACACCGAGCCAAACCAGGAATCTGGTGCACCACTCCGAGCCAAGTCAGGAATATTCTGGTGCACCAGACCGAGGCAAGTCATGAATCTAAGGAACCACACCTAGCCAAGTCAGGAATCTGGTGCACCACACCGAGCCAAATCATGAATCTGCTGCAACACACCGGATCAACTCATGAATCTGGTGCACCATACGGAGACAAACCATGAATCAGGTGCACCAGACTGGCGCACCAGACCGACTCAAGTCAGGAATCTGGTGCACCACACCGAGCCAAATCATGAATCTGGTGCATGTTGGTCTAAGCCCTAGAGGCCAATGTATTTCTTTAGACTTACATTTGTATCTTGCTATTTTATATATATATGATATGAGGCATTCCAGTTTATTGTGTTACTTGTTTAAACATAATAACGTCCTTAGAATAGAAATCTTAGTTCAATAGAATATCAAGTATATGACTTGATCGTGAGACACTATTGAACAATGAAATCCTATTCTTAAATATCCGTAGTCAAGTATTTTATTAATAAGGACAATAATAATACAATTGAGACTATTATGTGTGCAGACTGATGACCATATCTCACGGGTCATGGATATGAGATATCGAGTCGACACATAGGTACACATTAGAGTAATGATGTACTGGATTGACCCACCATGAGAACACTACATGGAGCGTTATGTGAGTGTCATAAGTAGTTCTCATAGTGACAATGGTGCATACAATCCTTCGACCTGAAATCACTACGATCCCTACATGAGGAGTCGTGTGCTTTAATATCGTAAACGTCATCTGTAATAGGATGATTATAAAGACGGTCATTGGGCATACCACGAGCCATGCAGAGGGATGTGAGTGACCTAGATGGAATTTGTCCCTCCTACATGACAGGAGTAATATCATGGGGGCCCCCGATAGAGTGAGATCTGTAAAATGCATGGCCATCTTTGAAATGAGTCAATATGAGATATTGACCTCATTTGTTGTTAAGTCTACTCGGGTATCGGGGAACATGATATTGAACTATACAAGGGTGACACATTCTATGACTTGTGTTCAATATAGATATATGGACAAAGGGATCATAATGCACATGAATATTTGTCACAGAAAGGTTTCGTCAAATCACTGACTTTCTCACTACTTAGGTAGCAGTGATGTATTGCTAGATACCGCTCACTGTTTGTAATATTAAATGGGATTTAATGTTACTACTAATGTTTTGGGAACCTATAGGGTCACACACATAAGAGCGGATTAAAAGAAGCATTAAAAGGAGAGTTGGACTTTCCTATTGGGCCTAGCGCATAGTACATGGGCTTAGGTCAAGTGCTGCTCACTAACTCACTTAAGGAGGCGCTACTATAAGTAGAACACTTAAGTTGTTGTGCACATAAGGTTGATACCCTAGCCGCACAGAGAGAGTAAGAGTGAACAGTAAGCCTCGGTTTTGAAGCTAGCACTGCAAGACAGAGACACTTCAGGTTCGTGACGTTGGACGTTCACGGAGTCCGCTCGTGTGGATACCTCTGGAGACACCGTTCGTGCGGTGGTCGTGATAGACGAATTTCAACCAACAACCATCGCTTCAAGAGGTAAACTTTCTAATCATGAATCATGACCATTCGCATGGATCCTTCGATGGGAATTTTTCCACTGCGTTTTATTTTGTTTTATACGCAAATTCCCAACAGTGGTATCAAAGCCGCTTGCGAAACCATGATTCTGTAACGTGGTTTATCTGTTATGTATGATAACATGTTTATAATGTGAATCGGTTTTTTGAAAATTGTTTTTGAAAATCGTTTGCATCTGGTTTGCGAAACCTTGTTTCTGTGATTTTCGTATGTATATGATATATACGTCTATTGCATGTTTGTGTATGTATGTGATATGTACGTTGGTTCTGAATCCTTATTATGTTCTGCGATGGCGTCAAATGTTGATGTTAAACATGATTGTTTTCAGTTCTGTGTTGGCGGCGTTAAGGGGTTTCAGACATGAAAAGTTCATGTTGTTGCGGCTGAGGTTCCAAGTGTTGAAACCGTAGCCGCCGTTCCTTGCAACGTGAAGTGTTCACGGGCCTTGCGGTTTTAGGGTTGAAAGGTTGATGCCCTAGCCACCAAGGAAGCGAGGCACACTTCGGAGAGAAAATATTTCTTCGGGGCGCTGACCCGCACCCCGCAAGGGGCGGCCTCCCCTTGACCCCCGCCCGCTGACCGGGCAGCGGGACCCCCGTGCTACCTCTGCGTAGTGTGTAATTTCGAAATTCAAATTTTAAAAATTTTATGTCACCATTTAATAATTATATCAATTACAATAAATGTGATTTATATCAATTACAATAAATGTGATTTATATAAATGTGATTTATATCAATTACAATAAATGTGATTTATGTTAATTGAATAAATGTGATTTATGTCAATTACAATAAATGTGATTTGTGGTAACAACAATTGCAATAAATATGATTTATAGTAACATCTATTATAATAAATGTGATTTATTATATATATTTGTTATGTTTTCAAAATTCAGATTTTGAAATCTCTAATTTATGAAATTAATAATAATAATGATTATGTGTTATTATTGGTTGTTACTATTTATTTGGTGATGTATGGTGAATGGTTATGGACTTAGTCCTTTTACCTTTTGGTTTATATTTTGAAATACGGCCTGCGTGCCGTGCCTTTCTCTTATATTCCATATGTATCTTCTTTTCTCATCTCACTCCCCTCATATGTAAAATGAGGTTTCTGTTTATGTAATGTAATGATGGAGACAAGAAGACGCTATCACGTGGGGGATCTTGCTTGGAGAAGCTTGGACGCTCCTAGGTTTTAGTTTAGATTCTCTCATTGGCTTGGGAGAATCAATGCGTTAGAGGCCATAACCATATCACATTTATTTGCCTTATATATGTATGAGATGCATGTATGTATATAGTATGTTAAAAGAGTTTAACTAATATATGTATGAGATGCATATATGTAAATAATAAGTTAAAGAGTTTAACAAATGATGAGATCAAACTTTAAACAAATCCCTCAAAAGGAAATATTAAGTCACACTTAAAGGCCTTCCGATGCATGGCACTCGTCAAGACTATGATCGATTAAGTGTAGGTCCGCCAAAGCGGGGTACCTTTATCTATAATAGTAAGGCGCGATGGGACAAATATAATGTTCAACTGCTATCCATTGGGTCTGACTTAACTAAGCCAACTTCAATAGGATTGAAAGGTTTAGAGGCTCATAAGTTGGGCTTTAGTCCATGTGATGGATTAGAATAAGAGTTATTCACCCAACTGTCCAAGAGTTGCATGAGATGCAATCGGAAAGTGTTTCCTACCTAAATAACCGAATTTTAAGTGATCAGCCAAAGCTGACTTAAAGCTAGGTGAAATATGGATCTTGGCCCACTAGGAAATCTTCCAACGGGATTTTCCGAATCAATGATGAGGGTCATTGTTTTGAGTAAAATAGTGGGAGGCGTATTTAATTAAAGACCTTATTAAATAACTTCATGGCATGATACTTATATTTTGCATATTTATCTCTGTAGATTACCATGGCATCAAACACATCAAATAACCTGTCATTGCGATCCGTCCTTGAGAAGGACAAACTATCCGGAACGAATTTTCTGGACTGGTACAGAAACTTGAGGATTGTCCTCAAACATGAGAAAAAGCTGTATGTTCTTGAGGAGCCTATTCCTGAGGAGCCACCGGCTTCAACTGCTCCTAGGACTGACAGAGATGCTTATAAGAAGCATCAGGATGACGCCTTAGACGTCGGCTGTCTTATGCTTGCTACCATGACCTCTGAGCTACAAAAGCAACATGAGACCATGGAGGCGTACGATATGATCGTGCACCTCGAGCTGCTCTACCAAGAGCAAGCAAGGCATGAGCGGTTCGAAGTTTCCAGAGCCCTTTTCCAGTGTAAATTGGCAGAAGGGAGCCCTGTGAGTCCTCATGTACTACAGATGATCGGGTACATTGAGAATCTCGAGAGACTGGGATTTCCTTTAGGCCAAGAGTTGGCCACCGACTTGGTTCTGCAATCGTTGCCTGAGAGCTATAGTCAGTTTGTCATGAACTTCAATATGAATGATCTTGACAAACCTTTGCCAGAATTGTTGAGCATGTTGAGAACTGGCAACAACAAAATATTAACAAAGGAAAGGTGATGACAACCAAATGGTGAGGTTGCCTTTGATGATCTTTTTGGTTGAATTTTACCAATTACAAATCCAAGTCAGAATTGAGTTGTATCATAAAAGGAAGAAAATATGAAAATGGTGAAGATTAGAGATGATGATGGCGCCACAAACTAGAGAGTTTGATAAGCCAAGTGAGGTTCGCCACAAGAATCGTGGATTCTTGATAAGAACAAGATGGCTCAACCAAGAACCAAAGAGAGACAATTCCCTCACAAATGGATTTAATCCAAATTCAACATCCAAGTTACCATTCCATGTGTTTGTCACAAATTACATATAGTTGAGCAGCCAACTTTTGGGCTTCCAAATCCAAACCATAACCCCCACTTAATTGACCTTAAACACTCACTTATTCCCACTTAACTTAGCCATCATAACATGAGTTAAAAACCCTCATAATGTAGCCACCAAATCTTTCAACTCAGCCATAAGACTATGAAGGTTACGCCCCCCCTCTTCTTGACTCTTCATTCCCCTAATTATGTGGTGGTTACACTTGCTTCTCACATTAAAAGTGTAACCCCCCATAATTTATACAATTTATCAAAATATCAACACACTAGTTTAGGAGTTCTTATAGCATGCAAGCTAAAGATTCCTCCCACTAAGACACATACAAATTCGAATTCCCTCATGGATTACAAGTGGGCTGCCCCAAAAACATCACTTAGTAATTGGGCTCACTCATAAAACCCATTTACACTTATTGAATTAAAACAAACAACTAAAATTGGACTCTTCTTCATGTTGCACGCCCCTCTTGTCATGGATCCTTTAGTTGGATAATGTAAGTTAATAATTTGGGCTTCATTCCATCCAATCTTGCATTTGAGCTTGCTTCCATGATGAGAACCATAGTTTGAATTAACACTTGTTGGGCTTTCTTGGTTGTAACATTTGTAATTGGCCCACCAAGTCCTTGATAAGCTTCTTGAACCATACTCCAAATTGGGCTCACATCATTCCCTCCTTCTTTGAGTGAATTCGTCCTCGAATTGTAGTCTTCATCAACAAAATTAGTCATTTTGGGTGCATCCAGAGTGTTCTTCACAATGACATTGCCATAGGGTGCTTCCTTTGGAATGAAATTACCAAATTTCTGCAAAAAAATTACAACACCACTAGACAAGGAAAGATCCTTAGAAGCATTAGCAATTAAATAAAAATTGTTGCAATAAAAAATGAATTGGGGTTGCCTTGAAATTAAAGCCTCCTTCTCTTCACTTTTTGTTGCCAAACAACTCTCTTTCTTTTCACTAATTTTCACAATATTTTCCTCATTATTTTTCTCTTGATCACTCTTTTTTTCAATTGTTTTCTCACCTTTTTCTTCAATATTTTTCTCACTCTCTTTTTCAATCCTTTTTTCACTCTCCTTTTCTTTCTTTTTCTCACTCTCCTTTTCTTTTCTCTCTTGCTCTCTTTTTTCTCTCATTCTTATTTGATCCTCACAAGCTTGCTTTGGAGATAAAGGAGAAAGAATGACCTTTCGGTCTTGATGCATGAAGGTGAACTTATTTGAGAACCCATCATGGATGGCCTTTTTGTCATATTGCCAAGGCCTTCCCAACAACATATGGCTTGCCTCCATAGGCACCACATCACAAAGTACACAATCTTCATACTTTCCAATTGAGAATGGAACCTCTACTTGTTTGTTCACAACCATTTCCCCAACCTCACTTAGCCATTGAAGCCTATATGGCCTTGGATGTGCCTTAGTAACAAGATTCAATTTGGACACCAATCTAGTGCTTACAACATTGGCACAACTCCCACCATCAATGATTAGAGAACATACCTTTCCTTGAATTAGACATCTAGAATGAAAGATATTCTCCCTTTGGCTTGCTTCATGATCCTTCACTTGACTTCCCAAAAGCCTCCTCACCATGAGTAAATCACCATCCGGCATGAACACAACTCCTTCACTTTCCTCTCCACTTGAAGCCTCGGATTGTGATACCACTTCCCCATTCATGGACAACACCATGGTTCTCTTTGTTGGACATTGGGATGCTATGTGTCCATGGCCTAAGCATTTGAAACATTTTACATCACGGCTCCTAGAGTTTGTCTCCATGGGTTTCTTTCCTTGTATGTTGCTCACGGCCTCCTTGGTGGGTGCACCCTCCTTCTTTTGCTTGTCCTTCCAATTTGAGGATGGAAATTTGGAAGATGAAGAAGAAAAATACTTAGACTTCCTCCTCTTAATTTGTTGCTCCACTTTAATGGCTTGTTGGACCAAATCTTCAAGTTCCACATAAGGTTGCAACTCCACTATGTCTTGGATATCTTGATTCAAGCCATGTAGGAATCTTGCCATGGTAGCCTCCCTATCCTCTTGAAAATTTGACCTAAGTAAGGCCAACTCCATTTCCTTGAAATATTCATCAACGCTTTTGGTCCCTTGGGTAAGCCTTTGTAACTTATTGTGAATATCCCTTTGGTAATGATTTGGGACATACCTATTCCTCATGACAAATTTCATCTCCTCCCAAGTGTCTATGGGCTCTCTTCCATGTCTTCTCCTTTCTTTTTGTAGTTGGTCCCACCACACAAGGGCATATTCCTTGAACTCAAGGGCGGCTACTTTCACCTTCTTGCTTTCATTGTATGAATTACAATCAAAGACTTGTTCTATTTTTAGCTCCCACTCCAAGTAAGCCTCCGGATCATTCTTCCCAATAAAGGAAGGAACTTTGATTTTGACCCCTTCAAGTCCTCTATCACGTCTCTCTCCCCTATGTCCTCCTCCTCTATGTCGTCCTCCTCTAGGCCTTCCTCTTTCACTATCATAGTCACTTGAATCATCACGGTGTAGGTTAGCAAGTTGTCTCTCATAATTGGCTTGCATTTTCTCCATTTGCCTTTGAAGAGCTTGGACTTGATGGTCCATCCTAGCTTGAAAAGTGGCTGACCTTGGAGATAATGGTGGACTATCCTCATTGTTGGCCATGATTTGAGTAGAAGAGTTTGTGTTTCCTCACTACACTCCCTCACTAGTTCACACAGTGAATTTTTTATTTTCACTCTTTTGGCTTTTTCCACACAAAAATGTAATTTGGACACTCTTGCCTTTTTCCTCTCAAATGTTCTCCTTTAGTTCTTAGAAGAGTCAAACACAAAACCACACAAAAATCCAAAAGATTCAAGTAACAAAAATCACAAAACTTATCAAAACAAAGGAAACAAAAGGAAAGGCTAGAAAGGCAAAGCTTTGGAAATAAGAACAAGGAAGAAGGGAAATATATTTTTTTTTCAAGAACACAATTTGCTCAAATAGACTTTTCTCTTCCTTTCTTTTTTTTTTTTCTTCAAGATTTCATACACAATTTTTTTTCCCTTATAATTTGTGCAAAATTTTTTTTTTTTTTTCAAACTTTGAAGAAGAGAATCACACTTGAAAGCTTGTTTTTGAGAAAGAACAACAACACGAAATTTTCCCTTCACAAATAGAATCAAAGTGTTTTTTTTTTTTTTGATAGTTTGTTGGTTTAAAAGAAGAAAAGAAGATAGGTAGAAGATGAAGAACAAAACTCAGAAATTCAACCAAAGCCTAAGCTCTGATACCACTTGATGACAACCAAATGGTGAGGTTGCCTTTGATGATCTTTTTGGTTGAATTTTACCAATTACAAATCCAAGTCAGAATTGAGTTGTATCATAAAAGGAAGAAAATATGAAAATGGTGAAGATTAGAGATGATGATGGCGCCACAAACTAGAGAGTTTGATAAGCCAAGTGAGGTTCGCCACAAGAATCGTGGATTCTTGATAAGAACAAGATGGCTCAACCAAGAACCAAAGAGAGACAATTCCCTCACAAATGGATTTAATCCAAATTCAACATCCAAGTTACCATTCCATGTGTTTGTCACAAATTACATATAGTTGAGCAGCCAACTTTTGGGCTTCCAAATCCAAACCATAACCCCCACTTAATTGACCTTAAACACTCACTTATTCCCACTTAACTTAGCCATCATAACATGAGTTAAAAACCCTCATAATGTAGCCACCAAATCTTTCAACTCAGCCATAAGACTATGAAGGTTACGCCCCCCCTCTTCTTGACTCTTCATTCCCCTAATTATGTGGTGGTTACACTTGCTTCTCACATTAAAAGTGTAACCCCCCATAATTTATACAATTTATCAAAATATCAACACACTAGTTTAGGAGTTCTTATAGCATGCAAGCTAAAGATTCCTCCCACTAAGACACATACAAATTCGAATTCCCTCATGGATTACAAGTGGGCTGCCCCAAAAACATCACTTAGTAATTGGGCTCACTCATAAAACCCATTTACACTTATTGAATTAAAACAAACAACTAAAATTGGACTCTTCTTCATGTTGCACGCCCCTCTTGTCATGGATCCTTTAGTTGGATAATGTAAGTTAATAATTTGGGCTTCATTCCATCCAATCTTGCATTTGAGCTTGCTTCCATGATGAGAACCATAGTTTGAATTAACACTTGTTGGGCTTTCTTGGTTGTAACATTTGTAATTGGCCCACCAAGTCCTTGATAAGCTTCTTGAACCATACTCCAAATTGGGCTCACATCAAAAGGGGAAGGCCATTTTGATGGTCCAGGCTGGAAATAGCAAGAAGCAGCCCAAGAAGCCCAAGAACAAACAAAAGGGCAAGGGCAAGGGCAAGGCCATCAACAAGATCAAACCCAGTACTTCTGGTTTGAAGCCTGTGGGTGGTGTGGCTAAGGAAGGCAATTGCTTCCACTGTGGTCGGACCGGACATTGGAAGAGGAACTGCCCAAAATACCTGAAAGAGATCAAGAAGAAGAAGGGAAGTGAGACTTCCGCTTCAGGTATGTTTGTTATAGAAGTCAATTTATCTACTTCTGCATCATGGGTATTAGATACTGGATGTGGTTCTCACATTTGTACAAATGTGCAGGACCTAGACAGGAGTAGACCATTGACAAAGGGCGAAGTCGATCTACGAGTCAGAAATGGAGCAAAGGTTGCTGCTTTAGCTGTAGGGACTTATGTATTGACTTTGCCCACTGGGCTTACTATTCAGTTAGAGAACTGTTATTTTGTGCCTGCAATTAGCAGGAATATCATTTCCGTTTCTTGTTTGGACAAGATTGGTTTTTCTTTTATAATAAAGAACAAAAGTTGTTCTATTTATTTGGATGATATTTTCTATGCTAGTGCACACATGAGTAATGGACTTTATGTCCTTGATCTTGAAATGCCCATCTATAACATAAATACTAAGAGGTTCAAACCAAATGAGTTGAACCCGTCTTATCTTTGGCATTGTCGTTTAGGCCATATAAATGAGAAGCGCATTTCGAAGCTCCATAAAGATGGACTCTTGGACTCATTTGATTATGAATCATATGAGATATGTGAGTCTTGTTTATTGGGAAAGATGACTAAAGCTCCATTCACCTAAGAAAGGTGAAAGAGCCAACGATCTTTTGGGTCTTATACATAGCGATGTATGCGGACCCCTAAACACATTAGCTAGAGGTGGTTTTCAGTACTTCATCACATTTACTTGATGATTTCAGTAGATATGGATTTGTGTATCTTATGAAACATAAATCGGAATCCTTTGAAAAGTTCAAGGAATTCAAAAATGAGGTACAAAACCAACTTGGTAAAAATATTAAAGCTCTTCGATCAGATCGAGGTGGTGAATATTTGAGCCTAGAGTTTGATGATCATTTGAGAGAGTGTGGGATTTTATCTCAACTCACTCCACCTGGAACACCACAATGGAATGGTGTTTCTGAGAGGAGAAATCGAACCTTGTTGGACATGGTTCGGTCTATGATGAGTCATGCAAACCTTCCAAACTCTTTCTGGGGACATGCTCTATTAACAACAGCTTTTACACTTAACCGTGTTCCATCCAAAACGGTAGAAAAGACACCATATGAGATATGGACTGGTAGACGACCCAGCATGTCTTTTATGAAGATTTGGGGTTGTGAAGCATATGTAAAACGTCAAGTTTCTAATAAGCTTGATCCCAAATCTGATAAATGCTTCTTTGTGGGGTATCCCAAAGAAACCAAGGGATACCAATTCTATAATCCTTTCGAAGGTAAAGTGTTTGTCGCACGGACTGGTGTATTCCTAGAAAAGGAGTTTATCTCCATAGGAACCAGTGGGAGGAAGATAGAACTTGAAGAAATTCAAGAATCACAGAGTAGTGACCTACCATTGGTGGAACAGGAGCAACCTTCACAGAATGCTGTGGAGGAACAACCCGCTCCAGTAGCACAAGACCAGCGTAGGTCTAACAGGATACGTCACCAGCCTGAGAGATATGGATTTCTCATGACTCCACAAGGTGATGTATTGCTCATGGATCAAGATGAGCCTGTGACCTACCAGGAGGCCATCACTGGCCCAGAATCTGAGAAGTGGCTTGAGGCCATGAAATCTGAGATGGATTCCATGTACACCAACCAGGTATGGACCTTGGTAGAGCCACCTGAAGGGGTAAAACCCATAGGGTGCAAGTGGGTTTTCAAAAAGAAAACTGACATGGATGGTAAGGTACACACCTTTAAGGCGCGATTGGTCGCTAAGGGTTTCAAGCAAATTCATGGTGTCGACTATGATGAGACCTTTTCACCTGTTGCGATGCTTAAATCCGTCCGGATCTTACTTGCTATCGCTGCATACCATGATTATGAGATATGGCAGATGGATGTCAAAACTGCCTTCCTTAATGGAAAGTGACGCGCTGTCGCGCACGCGTCAAAAGATGAGCGGTTAGTAAAAATGTAGTTTAGTGTGCGACAACTCGGGTATCGTATCGCAAGGACTCTCGTAGTGCTATTACCACAGAAAATAAGTTTCTTGGGGGGGGTGTTTGGTTTGAAATTGATTGGAAAACAGAATGAAAACAGAGCGTAAAAACAGAGCAAAATACGTGATTATCAAATAAGACTAAGACGATCAATCTGCTGTTTCGTTTCCCACTATCATCGGTTCATGTAATTCCATGCCCTAAGCAGAGTCTAATCCCTTTTCGATTGTAGCATCGATTAACAAGCGAAACCGACGCTACGGGACATATATTCCTAATTCCGAATTAAGCAAACGGATGAAGCCCTTCGTGAATTAAGCAAACACGAATTGAACGCACGCGAATTAAGCAAACGCGATTAAGTTTAGGAACATACAATCATCGAAACAAATCAATACCCATTCGATACAAACTGAATTAAGCAAACAGAGAATATAGAATAGATTTTGAAAGAGAGAAGAGAATTAAATCAGGAATTACAAGACCACAAGTGTTGGTGGAAGCCGATTACAGCAGATCAACCTAGGGAGATTAGTTCTCCATCAAAAACGCAATACAACCAAAGAATTTCGAAAACAAGGATTGGCAAAAGATCCTTCTGTTCTGCCCTAAACAGCTATTTATAACTTTCAGATACTGCGCATTCTCGCGAGGCGAGTGGCCTTTCGCGAGGCGAATATTTAAATGGCGCCTTCTTGAATTTGTATTCTCGCGAGGCGAGCGTGATTCTCGCGAGGCGAGTCTTCAAAACCTGGGTTGTCACAGCCGTGATGCCTATCACGGCCAGACCGTGATGGTCTCTGTCTTCGGGTGCTTATCTGTCATGGCCGTGACCTTCATCACGGCCAGGCCGTGATGGTCTCTGTCTTCAGGGGTTTCTCTTCACGCCCGTGATGGGTGTCACGGGATGACCGTAATGCTTGCTGACTTCAGGCTCGCGAGGCGAGCGATAGCTCGCGGGGCGAGGCAGAGAACATGACTTTTCTGGCACTGGCTGGTCCTCACTCTCGCGGGGCGAGTATCTGCTCGCGTGGCGAGTGTTTCCATATTGCAATTTCCATTGTTTCCTTCATTCCTTGGACTCTAAGTCAACCTGAAAACATGAAATAGCCATAAGTGCTTTATTTGACTCAAAAACTGGTTAAATAACCCTAAAACTACTTAAGGGACTCAAAACCTTGCTTGAGGACAATCAGGCCTAATTTGGGTGAAAACGAGATATAATCGGCACAAAACCACGGTCATACTAGTCATAAAACTAGATGAGCCAGAGGCTTATCAAAATACCCCAAACTTGAACTTTGCTTGTCCCCAAGCAAACTAAAACTCAAAACGACTCAAGACTTGGCAAGCTAGAAGGATTTCAACCAATTTCGCACAAATTCCAAGCAATTCATCAAAACAATTTTCCTTCAATGTCCCCCCTTTTCAACAATGTAATCCCCACAATCATTTATTCTGAACATTTGAGAATTTCATCATTCAAACAATTATTAATCTAAACAGGGGATCTAAGTTACACACAAGAGGGAGATCACCAAATTCAAACAATCGCCTTCCTCACAAAGGGGTTTAGTGTTCACTCAATCTCTCAGTTTGTCTAGGCTAACAACATTTCACTCAGTTTCACTTTTAAGAGCACTTCCCATGAATTTGATTTTCATCTCAAAATGGTTCCCACAGAGAACATGCATGCAACATCAAAAGGTCTTTCAAGGTTGTAATGGGGCCTGGCTAAGGGAAGGATATACAAAGGTACTGGCTGAAGTCCCTAGGAACTAAGAGAGCATGAAGCTGTTTACACATTGAATTCCTTACTCAAGTTCCTATTCTTATTCTTCTTTTTGCCTTGGGTGGCTACAGCCCTTTTCTTCTAATACCCTTCTTGACATTTTGCTTTTTTTTTTTTTTTTTTTTTTTAGAGAGATTTATTTTTGCCCTTTGGCTCCAACCTTTATTTTTTTTCTTTTTCTCAATCCCCAACAACACATCATATCACTGTAGCCACCCCAAACTTAGTTTCTTGCAACCATTCTCTTGCTAAGCTTGGAGGTCAACATGAAACAATAGGCTAATTAGGCTCAAAGGGGCTAACTAGGGAACATGCATTAGGGACTGGTTCAATTTAGGTCAAGTAGTTAATTCAAAGAAAATTGCCTAAATCATTTGATGCAAACACATAGACATGCAAACCATGAAGAGATTCAAGCAAATTCGGGAAAGTGCAACTCGAAAGTGATTCACACAATTAAAAACATGTTGGAGGCTCAAATCCTCACCCGGACATTCATGCAAATTGTTTGACCGAGATTCTATCCCTAGTGTGTGCACCCTATCACCCCAAACTTATCATAAATCATGCTCTCACAACAAAATATCTCAAAGTTCAGTTTCCAATTTTTCAAATGGGGATCACAATTTCCAAATTTCAAAAACCTAGGGGGAATCATCAACATAAATCATGCCATCAATCTGTGCTAAATCAACCAAAACCTACCAAGCTTGCCGACACAAGACACACATGCTCTTGAGCTTCTCAAATTATTCAAGAGCGAAAGAAAACACAAAAACACAAAACACAACAAAACAAACGGTTCCCTCCCCCACACTTTTAAAACATACATTGTCCTCAATGAACAACACAAATATCAAAACAGTGAGAGGGCAAGGAAAGGGTGCTCCCGATCGGGGTTGCGGTGTAGGTGGGCTCCCCCAAAGAGAGCTCCTCAACAGTAGCATCCACAGGTCCCGAGCTCTCATGAAATAGCTTCAGCCGCTGCCCGTTAACTTTGAATGCCTTGTTACTACCTGCACTTTTAATCTCTACTGCACCATGAGGAAAAACATTAGTAACAACAAATGGTCCAATCCACCGGGACCGAAGTTTCCCAGCCATCAATTTCAGGCGGGAGTTAAACAGTAAAACCCGCTGACCCACAGAGAATTCCTTCCTAGCAATCAACCTATCATGAAAGTGCTTGGTTTTCTCCTTATAAATCCGAGAGCTCTCATAGGCTTCTAGCCTAAGCTCTTCAAGCTGCTGTAACTGGAGTTTCCTTTCAATACCAGATTTTTGCATTTCCAGGTTACAGCACTTGACCGCCCAATAAGCACGGTGCTCAACTTCCACAGGGAGATGGCATGCCTTGCCGAATACAAGCCTAAAGGGGGACATCCCTATCGGCGTCTTGAAAGCGGTCCTCTGAGCCCAAAGTGCGTCTTCTAGACGGCGGCTCCAATCCTTCCTATTCGGCTGCACAACTTTCTCTAGGATTTGTTTTATCTCCCTGTTGGAGATCTCAGCCTGGCCATTGGTCTGAGGATGGTAAGCAGTGGAGACTCTGTGCACAACCCCATACTTCCGGAGTAGAGCCTCCATGGTGCGGTTGCGAGAAATGAGTGCCCTGGTCACTGATGATGGCACGAGGTATGCCGAACCTGCAAAAAATATTGGACCTAACAAAATTTGCAACAACTTTAGAATCGTTAGTCCTAGTGGGGATAGCTTCCACCCACTTTGAAACATAGTCAACAGCCAAGAGAATGTAAAGAAAGCCAAAAGATGCAGGGAAAGGACCCATAAAGTCGATCCCCACACGTCAAACACCTCACGAGAAGAGCATGGGCTCTTTGTGGCATTTCACTCTTGCGAGTGATGGCTGTACCTGCTATCTGACACTCCTTACAAGTCCGATACACCTCATAAGCATCTCTAAAGATGGTGGGCCAATAAAAACCAGAATCTAGGACCTTTCTCGCAGTCCTCTGTGGCCCAAAGTGTCCCCCTACTTGAGAGGCATGAGAAAAGTGCAAAATAGACTCAATCTCATAGTCGGGGACACACCGCCTAATCACCTGATCACTACAAAACTTCCAAAGAAATGGATCGTCCCAAACATAGTACTTGGCGTCGCTCTTTAGTTTGTGGATTTGTGACCTAGTTGCTCCTGTCGGAAAGACACCAGCAACTAGGTAATTCACAAGGTCGGCAAACCAAGGGGTAACGCCATGCAACTGTAAAAGCTGCTCATCAGGAAAGTCATCCTGAATGGGGGACGGATCCTCATCCCTCTCTATCCTACTCAAGTGATCAGCCACTAAATTTTCGGCTCCACTCTTGTCCTTGATCTCTACATTGAACTCTTGGAGCAACAACATCCACCGAATCAACCTCGGCTTCGCTTCAGGTTTCTTTATCAAATATTTCAGAGCTGCATGGTCTGTGAAAACAATAACCTTGGAACCTAGCAAATATGATCTAAACTTATCGAGAGCAAAAACAACAGCTAGAAGTTCCTTTTCAGTGGTGGTGTAATTACATTGTGCAGCATCTAAAGTCCTAGAAGCATAGTAAATGACATGTGCAACCTTGCCTACTCTTTGTGCCGGACCGCCCCACAAAGATAGTTAGAAGCATCACACATGAGCTCAAAAGGAGGGTCCAATCGGGGGGCTGGATGATGGGGGTAGAGGTCAATGCCTTTTTCAAGAAGTCGAACGCCTTCTTGCGGTTATCATCAAAGCTGAATATGGCATCATTCTTCACAAAGTTCGACAGAGGGAGAGCTATCTTCTTTGAAGTCCTTAATAAAGCGCTGTAGAAACCTGCATGACCGAGAAAAGAAACGAATCTCGCGAACGCAAGATGGGTAAGGCAATGTGGAAATCACATCAATTTTAGCAGGATCTCTTGAGATACCCTCTCTAGAAATAACATGCCCCAAAACAATCCCTGTTCAACCATAAAATGACACTTTTCATAGTTCAACACAAGATCGGTTTCAATACATCTTTCTAAAACCAAATTCGGACTATGCAAGCATGCATCGAATGAGGAGCCATATCTTGTGAAATCATCCATGAACACTTCCATGCAATTTTCAATAAATTCAGTAAAAATGCTAATCATGCATCTCTCGGAAAGTGCCGGGAGCGTTGCAAAGGCCAAATGGCATCCTCCTATAGGCAAACGTCGCCGAAGGGGCACGTGAAAGTGGTCTTCTCCTGATCCTCCGGTGCAATGTGGATCTGGAAGTATCCGGAGAAGCCATCAAGAAAACAGTAGTGGGATTTACCGGCCAGCCGTTCGAGCATCTGATCGATGAACGGCAAAGGAAAGTGATCCTTTCGAGTGGCCTGGTTCAACCTCCTATAGTCAATCTGAGACTCTCCCGGCTATTACGGACTCTAGTGGGGACAAGCTCATTGTTCTCATTTCTTACCACTTGTGAGGCCAGATTTCTTAGGCACAACTTGCACTTTGGGCTCACCCAAGTGCTATCGGAGAATGGGGTATATGATACCCGCATGTAGGAGTTTTGTTACCTCCTTCTTTACCACATCCAGAATCAATGGATTTAGCCGCCTCTGCGGCTGCCTAACTGGTTTAGCCCCATCCTCCAATAAAATCCTATGCATACATCTAGAGGGGCTAATTCCCGGAATGTCGGCCAAGGTCCATCCAATTGCTCTCTTGTGCTTCTTGAGAACCTCCAAGAGTTTAGCTTCCTGGTCGAGTCAAGGTTGGAGGAAATGATAACTGGGAGTTTTTCATTCCTCTCCAAGTAAGCATACTTGATTGCCGGGAAGTGGCTTAAGCTCCAAGGAGGGTGGCTGCTCCACAGATGGTATGTTTGGAGCGATCGGGCTGTCAAGAATTTCAGCCGAAAAGACAGACTTCACTTACACTATCACCCTGCAAAGTAGAATCAATCTCAGCACAAACAACGCAAGGGTTAGTGTTAGTACAATCATTACATGAATAAACATCATTAAAATCAGAAATGGATGGAAAATCAGCAACCAAGTCATCATAGGTGTCGTCAACAATTTCGGAGAGCAACTCTATTTGGAAAACG
>JAUPTC010000023.1:257166-272676 GCA_030762895.1 Sophora flavescens
ACCTCAAATGTAAATGGAAACCAATCACAGTAGATTAATCTAGGAGACTAGTTCTCCATTACAAAAGGAAAACAAAACATATCTAAGAAAAGAAGACAAACTACTACTCTTGCTAAGAACTAGCCAAAGCTGGCTAACTCTCGACTAACTCTTGATTCTGTCTAAAAGCCGACTTGTATACAACACGGACTACGCAGACTCGCGAGGCGAGCACACATTCGCGAGGCGAATCTTGCAGCGTTTGGTATTCTCGCGAGGTAAGCACGTCTCGCGTGGCGAGGAATGGAAAGGTCATGACTTCTGGGCTTCACTCTCGCGAGGCGAGGATTGTATTCGCGAGGCGAACTCTTCAAATTCCAAACTGTAACGCCCGTGACCTTTCACACGGGTAAACCGTGATGCTTTCTGACTTCCAAGGTTGGATTACTCGCGAGGCGAGTCAAGTCTTCGCGGGGCGAGACAGAATGGTTGGCAATTTCTGGAACAGTCACCTTCTGGTTTGCGGGGCGAATGCCTTTCTCGTGGGGCGAAAACTCCAGATTTATTTCTTTTTATTCACCTGAAAACAGAAAATAGCATAAGTGATTTATTTAACTCTAAATCAACTAAATTAACCTAAAAACACTTTACAGACTCAAAATACTGCTTAAGGACAATCAAGTCTAATTTGGGTGAAAATGATATAAGATTAGCACAAAGCCAAGGTTTTTAGTAGTTATAAAACCAGTCAACCAGAGGCTCATCAAAATACCCCAAACTTAAACTTTGCTTGTCCCCAAGCAAACTAAAACTCAAAAACTTAAAAAGAACTCAAGACAGGCAAAACATGGCAAGCTTAAGGATTCAATCAACTTTCGCACAAATTTCAAGCAATTTACCAAAATATTTTTCTTCAATGTTCCCCCCTTTCAAACAAAACAATTCCCACATTCATTTATTCTAAACAATTGAGAATTTCATTATTCAAACAATCATTATTCTAAGCAGGGGATCCAAGTTACACACAAAAGAGAGATCACCATATTCAAACAACTGCCTTCCTCACAAGGGAAATTTGTGTTTCACTCAATCGCTCAATTTGTGTCAGGCTATCAACATTGCACTCAATTTTCACTTTTAAGAACACTTCCCATAAATTTGATTTTCATCTCAAAATGGTTCCCACAGAAAACATGCAAGCAACATCAAAAGGTCTTTTATGGGTTGTAATGGGGCTGGTAAGGGGGACAAAAGGAAAGAAGACCCAGGAACTAAGCAAAACACCAAACAAAACCCAACCCCCCCCATCATGGTACACACCAACAAATTTTTCAATTTACATTTAAAATTTACACTTCTTCTTTTTTTCTTTTTTTTCTCTCTCTTTTTTTCAACCCAAACAACACATTGCACCTGGTAGCCACCCCAAACTTAATTTCTTGCAACCAAATTTCTTACTAAGATTCCATGCTCTCCTAATCCTAAGATCGGGCTAACATGGTTTTCCAGATTTTAGCTTACAACATAAGGTTAACAAGAATTAACGGGCTAATTAGGCTCAATGGGCTAACTAGGGAACATGCATTAGGGATGGTTATTTTAGGCTAAGTAGTTATTTACAAAGAAAATGCCTAAATCATTTGAAGCAAACACATAATCATGCAAACCATAAAGAGATTCAAGCAAATTCAGGAAAGTGCAACTTAAAAAGTGATTTTCACACAATTTAAAACATGTTGGAGGCTCAAAACCTCACCTGGACATTATTTGCAAATTGTTTGACAGAGATTCTATCCCTAGTGTGTGCTTCCTATCACCCCAAACTTATCATAAATCATGCCATCATAACAAAATCTCAAAGTTCAGTTTCAATCATATGGGGATCAATTTTCAAAAAAATTTCAAATCCTAGGGGGAAACTGTCAAAACATATCATGCAATCAATCTATGCAAAATCAATAAAATCCAATAAACTTGCCAACACCAGACTCAACACAACTCCTGAGCTTCTCAAATTATTCAGGAGCTTTATTCAAAGAAAAGGAAAATAAAAAACAAGACAAAACAAAAACTACAACTAGTTCCCTCCCCCACGCTTAAAATATACATTGTCCCCAATGAAACAACATAACAATAAAATCAGAGTGAGGGAAAGGAAAGGGAACTCCCTGATCAAGCGGCAGTGTAGGAGCTTCCGCCTGGATCCCATTGTCTGTGATACAGTGGCCACGGGATGCTCAAATAGTGAAACGATCCTCCCGGATGCCATAGTATGCAGCATAATGCCCACGTCATGGACAAAGACTGGAAGCTCATTCCGTGCTTCCCTAACTTGCAGCCTTTATATGGAGATGAGTGCTTGATAGTTATGGTAACCTCGCCAAGTGCGGCGGACTTCTCACTCCCTTTTGGGTCAAGGTTGACCTCTTTCTCAATAAAATCCTCCCAATAGAAGTGGGGCTCAACCTCTTGGACCGGCCATGGTGCAAAATCCAAGGGTGCAAAATCCAGAGCTTTTGGTTCCACAGGGGGAGGTGGCAAACAGTTAGCTGGGGTTACTGGTGCTACTTCAACTTCTGCCTTTTCTTCATCCACTGCACTAACAAATTTATCACCTGCTATACATGCAGAAATTTCAGCACACACCACACAAAGGTTAGAGTTAGTAGAGTCAGTACATATATCACAATAAAATGAATCAGGAAAATTCTGAATGTCTGGAAATTCAGCAATTAGTTCATCCACCCCATTACTCTCAACACATGCAATTGATTTACTTGAATCATCTACTTCCAAAGGTTCTTCATTATCCTCAGGCACAGGGAAGCAGATGTCCTCCTGATCCTCCTGATCCTCCTTTTCTATGTTTCCTGAACAGAATAAAGCTGCATAACAGACTATACACAAAGCAGTGCCATCACAATAACAATCAGCACATGAATTAGAATAAGGGGATTCAACACACAGTTCATCATCAACAGAAACATTATCAAAATTATCATCAGAAATATTTTCAAGAATAACCATCTGTGAATCTTTATGTTCTTCAAGGGGCTGTGGAGTTAGCATTGCAGCCGAGTTGGCGACAACTTGATCAATTTGCATGGCCAACTTCTGAGATTCAGCTTCTCCCCTCTGGTATTCAAGATTACTTGCCTCCATCATCCGTTGAAATTCAAGATTTTGTTGTGCCAACCGTTGATCATTCTCTTCCATCATTCGTTGAGTGTTCTCAGCCATTTGTTGTAGCATAGAAGCAATCTCATCCAATGTGCTCTGTGAAGGTTCGGAAGGTGCAGAGGTGGTCACTTGGCTAGGATAGTATCTAAACAGGAAGGCTCCCTTCAAATCAAACCAGCTTGAGATGGAATTCTCATCAAGACAATACAACCAATCCCTTGCAGCACCTTCAAGTGAGAACTGGAAAGCTTCCATCTTGATGCGGTCTTCTGTTATTCCTGCAGGTCTCAGCATTATAGAGCAAGCAATCTGGAATTCCCTCATATGCTCCTGCGGATTCTCACCTGCAATACCACTAAACCTTGGCAACCAGTACGATAAACCATAAAAATCAGGAAAATATATGCATGGTGGTGGTTCATAGTAAACATTAGGCATGTAACCATATATGTGATTATCCATGGGGGGTGCTAAAATTCACAACCAGACAAAACAGACAAAACTAATTCAGTAAAGAGATTTTTTTTTTCTGCTAATAACAACAAACAAGAGTCCCCGGCAACGGCGCCAATTTTTGAACGCGCTGTCGCCATGCGCCAAAAAGAACGAGCGTTTACAAAAGTAATGTAGATAGGGAAGCGACAACTCGAGTATCGTCTCACAAGGACTCTTAGGTGTTGTTATTATTAACAGAAAAATCAGTAAAAGTCAGAATTTGGGGGGTTTGTTTGGATATGAAATTAAATAAAGAAAAACAAACAGAAAGTCAATGCAAACTAGAAATTATCAAATAGCAAAGAAACGATTAACCTACTGTTCTCGGTTTCCCACTATCATTGGTTCATATAAATCCAAGCCCTAAGCAGATTCTAATCCCCTTTCAGTTGTAGCAACAATTAACAAACGAAATCGCTACTACGGATATATGTTCCTATTCCCGAATTAAACAAACGGGGTTAAGCCCTCATGAACTAAATGAACATGAATGAACACACGCGAATTAAACAAACGCGATTAATTATAGGAACATAGCATCACTGAAACGAATCAATACAATACTATACACTCCTGAATTAAACAAACAGAAACATATAGCATCGTATTGAAAAGAGAAAAGTAAGTGAAAACAGGAATTACAGAACCTCAAATGTAAATGGAAACCAATCACAGTAGATTAATCTAGGAGACTAGTTCTCCATTACAAAAGGAAAACAAAACATATCTAAGAAAAGAAGACAAACTACTACTACTGCCTAAGAACTAGCCAAAACTGGCTAACTCTCTGACTAACTCTTCAGTTCTGTCTAAAACTGACTTATATACAACTTCTGGACTACGCAGACTCGCGAGGCGAGCACACATTCGCGAGGCGAATCTTGCAGCGTTTGGTATTCTCGCGAGGCGAAGCACGTCTCGCGTGGCGAGGAATGGAAAGGTCATGACTTCTGGGCTTCACTCTCGCGAGGCGAGGATTGTATTCGCGAGGCGAACTCTTCAAATTCCAAACTGTAACGCCCGTGACCTTTCACACGGGTAAACCGTGATGCTTTCTGACTTCCAAGGTTGGATTACTCGCGAGGCGAGTCAAGTCTTCGCGGGGCGAGACAGAATGGTTGGCAATTTCTGGAACAGTCACCTTCTGGTTCGCGGGGCGAATGCCTTTCTCGCGGGGCGAAAACTCCAGATTTATTTCTTTTTATTCACCTGAAAACAGAAAAGAGCATAAGTGATTTATTTAACTCTAAATCAACTAAATTAATCTAAAAACACTTTACAGACTCAAAATACTGCTTAAGGACAATCAAGTCTAATTTGGGTGAAAATGATATAAGATTAGCACAAAGCCAAGGTTTTTATTAGTTATAAAACCAGTCAACCAGAGGCTCATCAAAATACCCCAAACTTAAACTTTGCTTGTCCCCAAGCAAACTAAAACTCAAAAACTTAAAAAGAACTCAAGACAGGCAAAACATGGCAAGCTTAAGGATTCAATCAACTTTCGCACAAATTTCAAGCAATTTACCAAAATATTTTTCTTCAATGTTCCCCCCTTTCAAACAAAACAATCCCCACATTCATTTATTCTAAACAATTGAGAATTTCATTATTCAAACAATCATTATTCTAAGCAGGGGATCCAAGTTACACACAAAAGAGAGATCACCATATTCAAACAACTGCCTTCCTCACAAGGGAAATTTGTGTTTCACTCAATCGCTCAATTTGTGTCAGGCTATCAACATTGCATTCAATTTTCACTTTTAAGAACACTTCCCATAAATTTGATTTTCATCTCAAAATGGTTCCCACAGAAAACGTGCAAGCAACATCAAAAGGTCTTTTATGGGTTGTAATGGGGCCTGGCTAAGGGTAGGATATACAAAAGGAACTAGGCTGAAGACCCTAGGAACTAAGAGAGCATGAAACACTTCAAAACATTGAAATTCTACTCAAGTTCCTTTCCTCATTCATCTTTTCATTTGCATTGGGTGACTACAACCATTTATTCTAATACTTTTTTTTTTCAATTTTTTTTTACATTTAAAATTTTTACCCTTTCTTTTTCTTTTTTTTCTTTTTTTTTTCTTTTTTCTTTTTTTTTCAATCCCAAACAACACATTGCACCTGGTAGCCACCCCAAACTTAATTTCTTGCAACCAAATTTCTTACTAAGATTCCATGCTCTCCTAATCCTAAGATCGGGCTAACATGGTTTTCCAGATTTTAGCTTATAACATAAGGTTAACAAGAATTAACAGGCTAATTAGGCTCAATGGGCTAACTAGGGAACATGCATTAGGGATGGTTATTTTAGGCTAAGTAGTTATTTACAAAGAAAATGCCTAAATCATTTGAAGCAAACACATAATCATGCAAACCATAAAGAGATTCAAGCAAATTCAGGAAAGTGCAACTTAAAAAGTGATTTTCACACAATTTAAAACATGTTGGAGGCTCAAAACCTCACCTGGACATTATTTGCAAATTGTTTGACAGAGATTCTATCCCTAGTGTGTGCTTCCTATCACCCCAAACTTATCATAAATCATGCCATCATAACAAAATCTCAAAGTTCAGTTTCAATCATATGGGGATCAATTTTCAAAAAAAATTCAAATCCTAGGGGGAAACTGTCAAAACATATCATGCAATCAGTCTATGCAAAATCAATAAAATCCAATAAACTTGCCAACACCAGACTCAACATAACTCCTGAGCTTCTCAAATTATTCAGGAGCTTTATTCAAAGAAAAGAAAAATAAAAAACAAGACAAAACAAAAACTACAACTAGTTCCCTCCCCCACACTTAAAATATACATTGTCCCCAATGAAACAACATAACAATAAAATCGGAGTGAGGGAAAGGAAAGGGAACTCCCTGATCAAGCGGCAGTGTAGGAGCTTCCGCGTGGATCCCATTGTCTGTGATACAGTGGCCACGGGATGCTCAAATTGTGAAACGATCCTCCCGGATCCCATAGTATGCAGCATAATGCCCACGTGATGGACAAAGACTGGAAGCTCATTCCGTGCTTCCCTAACTTGCAGCCTTTATATGGAGATGAGTGCTTGATAGTTATGGTAACCTCGCCAAGTGCGGCGGACTTCTCACTCCCTTTTGGGTCAAGGTTGACCTCTTTCTCAATAAAATCCTCCCAATAGAAGTGGGGCTCAACCTCTTGGACTGGCCATGGTGCAAAATCCAAGGGTGCAAAATCCAGAGCTTTTGGTTCCACAGGGGGAGGTGGCAAACAGTTAGCTGGGGTTACTGGTGCTGCTTCAACTTCTGCCTTTTCTTCATCCACTGCACTAACAAATTTATCACCTGCTATACATGCAGAAATTTCAGCACACACAGCACAAAGGTTAGAGTTAGTAGAGTCAGTACATATATCACAATAAAATGAATCAGGAAAATTCTGAATGTCTAGAAATTCAGCAAATAGTTCATCCACCCCATTACTCTCAACACATGCAATTGATTTACTTGAATCATCTACTTCCAAAGGTTCTTCATTATCCTCAGGCACGGGGAAGCAGATGTCCTCCTGATCCTCCTTTTCTATGTTTCCTGAACAGAATAAAGCTGCATAACAGACTATACACAAAGCAGTGCCATCACAATAACAATCAGCACATGAATTAGAATCAGGGGATTCAACACACAGTTCATCATCAACAGAAACATTATCAAAATTATCATCAGAAATATTTTCAAGAATAACCATCTGTGAATCTTTATGTTCTTCAAGGGGCTGTGGAGTTAGCATTGCAGCCGAGTTGGCGACAACTTGATCAATTTGCATGGCCAACTTCTGAGATTCAGCTTCTCCCCTCTGGTATTCAAGATTACTTGCCTCCATCATCCGTTGAAATTCAAGATTTTGTTGTGCCAACCGTTGATCATTCTCTTCCATCATTCGTTGAGTGTTCTCAGCCATTTGTTGTAGCATAGAAGCAATCTCATCCAAGGTGCTCTATGAAGGTTCGGAAGGTGCAGAGGTGGTCACTTGGCTAGGATAGTATCTAAACAGGAAGGCTCCCTTCAAATCAAACCAGCTTGAGATGGAATTCTCATCAAGACAATACAACCAATCCCTTGCAGCACCTTCAAGTGAGAACTGGAAAGTTTCCATCTTGATGTGGTCTTCTGTTATTCCTGCAGGTCTCAGCATTATAGAGCAAGCAATCTGGAATTCCCTCATATGCTCCTGCGGATTCTCACCTGCAAGACCACTAAACCTTGGCAACCAGTGCGATAAACCATAAAAATCAGGAAAATATATGCATGGTGGTGGTTCATAGTAAACATTAGGCATGTAACCATATATGTGATTATCCATGGGGGGTGCTAAAATTCACAACCAGACAAAACAGACAAAACTAATTCAGCAAAGAGAATTTTTTTTTTCCTTCTAATAACAACAAACAAGAGTCCCCGGCAACGGCGCCAATTTTTGAACGCGTTGTCGCCACGCGCCAAAAAGAACGAGCGTTTACAAAAATAATGTAGATAGGGAAGCGACAACTCGAGTATCGTCTCACAAGGACTCTTAGGTGTTGTTATTATTAACAGAAAAATCAGTAAAAGTCAGAATTTGGGGGGTTTGTTTGGATATGAAATTAAATAAAGAAAAACAAACAGAAAGTCAATGCAAACTAGAAATTATCAAATAGCAAAGAAACGATTAACCTACTGTTCTCGGTTTCCCACTATCATTGGTTCATATAAATCCAAGCCCTAAGCAGATTCTAATCCCCTTTCAGTTGTAGCAACAATTAACAAACGAAATCGCTACTACGGATATATGTTCCTATTCCCAAATTAAACAAACGGGGTTAAGCCCTCATGAACTAAGCGAACATGAATGAACACACGCAAATTAAACAAACGCGATTAATTATAGGAACATAGCATCATCGAAACGAATCAATACAATACTATACACTCCTGAATTAAACAAACGAAACATATAGCATCGTATTGAAAAGAGAAAAGTAAGTGAAAACAGGAATTACAGAACCTCAAATGTAAATGGAAACCAATCACAGTAGATTAATCTAGGAGACTAGTTCTCCATTACAAAAGGAAAACAAAACATATCTAAGAAAAGAAGACAAACTACTACTATCGCCTAAGAACTAGCCAAAATGGCTAACTCTCGACTAACTCTTGATTCTGTCTAAAAACCGACTTATATACAACTTACGGACTACGCAGACTCGCGAGGCGAGCACACATTCGCGAGGCGAATCTTGCAGCGTTTGGTATTCTCGCGGCGAAGCACGTCTCGCGTGGCGAGGAATGGAAAGGTCATGACTTAAGGCTTCACTCTCGCGAGGCGAGGATTGTATTCGCGAGGCGAACTCTTCAAATTCCAAATGTAACGCCTAGTGACCTTTCACACGGGTAAACCGTGATGCTTTCTCGACTTCCAAGGTTGGATTACTCGCGAGGCGAGTCAAGTCTTCGCGGGGCGAGACAGAATGGTTGGCAATTTCGGAGCAGTCACCTTCAGTTCGGTTCGGGGCGAATGCCTTTCTCATGGGGCGAAAACTCCAGATTTATTTCTTTTTATTCACTGAAAGCAGAAAATAGCATAAGTGATTTATTTAACTCTAAATCAACTAAATTAACCTAAAAACACTTTACAGACTCAAAAAATCGCTTAAGGACAATCAAGTCTAATTTGGGTGAAAATGATATAAGATTAGCACAAAGCCAAGGTTTTTATTAGTTATAAAACCAGTCAACCAGAGGCTCATCAAAATACCCCAAACTTAAACTTTGCTTGTCCCCAAGCAAACTAAAACTCAAAAACTTAAAAAGAACTCAAGACAGGCAAAACATGGCAAGCTTAAGGATTCAATCAACTTTCGCACAAATTTCAAGCAATTTACCAAAATATTTTTCTTCAATGTTCCCCCCTTTCAAACAAAACAATCCCCACATTCATTTATTCTAAACAATTGAGAATTTCATTATTCAAACAATCATTATTCTAAGCAGGGGATCCAAGTTACACACAAAAGAGAGATCACCATATTCAAACAACTGCCTTCCTCACAAGGGAAATTTGTGTTTCACTCAATCGCTCAATTTGTGTCAGGCTATCAACATTGCATTCAATTTTCACTTTTAAGAACACTTCCCATAAATTTGATTTTCATCTCAAAATGGTTCCCACAGAAAACGTGCAAGCAACATCAAAAGGTCTTTTATGGGTTGTAATGGGGCCTGGCTAAGGGTAGGATATACAAAAGGAACTAGGCTGAAGACCCTAGGAACTAAGAGAGCATGAAACACTTCAAAACATTGAAATTCTACTCAAGTTCCTTTCCTCATTCATCTTTTCATTTGCATTGGGTGACTACAGCCATTTATTCTAATATTTTTTTTTTCAATTTTTTTTTTACATTTAAAATTTTTACACTTTCTTTTTCTTTTTTTTCTTTTCTTTTTTCTTTTTTCTTTTTTTTTTTCAATCCCAAACAACACATTGCACCTGGTAGCCACCCCAAACTTAATTTCTTGCAACCAAATTTCTTACTAAGATTCCATGCTCTCCTAATCCTAAGATCGGGCTAACATGGTTTTCCAGATTTTAGCTTATAACATAAGGTTAACAAGAATTAACAGGCTAATTAGGCTCAATGGGCTAACTAGGGAACATGCATTAGGGATGGTTATTTTAGGCTAAGTAGTTATTTACAAAGAAAATGCCTAAATCATTTGAAGCAAACACATAATCATGCAAACCATAAAGAGATTCAAGCAAATTCAGGAAAGTGCAACTTAAAAAGTGATTTTCATACAATTTAAAACATGTTGGAGGCTCAAAACCTCACCTGGACATTATTTGCAAATTGTTTGACAGAGATTCTATCCCTAGTGTGTGCTTCCTATCAACCCAAACTTATCATAAATCATGCCATCATAACAAAATCTCAAAGTTCAGTTTCAATCATATGGGGATCAATTTTCAAAAAAAATTCAAATCCTAGGGGGAAAACAGTCAAAACATATCATGCAATCAATCTATGCAAAATCAATAAAATCCAATAAACTTGCCAACACCAGACTCAACACAACTCCTGAGCTTCTCAAATTATTCAGGAGCTTTATTCAAAGAAAAGGAAAATCAAAAACAAGACAAAACAAAAACTACAACTAGTTCCCTCCCCCACACTTAAAATATACATTTTCCCCAATGAAACAACATAACAATAAAATCAGAGTGAGGGAAAGGAAAGGGAACTCCCTGATCAAGCGGCAGTGTAGGAGCTTCCGCCTGGATCCCATTGTCTGTGATACAGTGGCCACAGGATGCTCAAATTGTGAAACGATCCTCCCGGATCCCATAGTATGCAGCATAATGCCCACGTGATGGACAAAGTCTGGAAGCTCATTCCGTGCTTCCCTAACTTGCAGCCTTTATATGGAGATGAGTGCTTGATAGTTATGGTAACCTCGCCAAGTGCGGCGGACTTCTCACTCCCTTTTGGGTCAAGGTTGACCTCTTTCTCAATAAAATCCTCCCAATAGAAGTGGGGCTCAACCTCTTGGACTGGCCATGGTGCAAAATCCAAGGGTGCAAAATCCAGAGCTTTTGGTTCCACAGGGGGAGGTGGCAAACAGTTAGCTGGGGTTACTGGTGTTGCTTCAACTTCTGCCTTTTCTTCATCCACTGCACTAACAAATTTATCACCTGCTATACATGCAGAAATTTCAGCACACACCACACAAAGGTTAGAGTTAGTAGAGTCAGTACATATATCACAATAAAATGAATCAGGAAAATTCTGAATGTCTGGAAAATCAGCAATTAGTTCATCCACCCCATTACTCTCAACACATGCAATTGATTTACTTGAATCATCTACTTCCAAAGGTTCTTCATTATCCTCAGGCACGGGGAAGCAGATGTCCTCCTGATCCTCCTGATCCTCCTTTTCTATGTTTCCTGAACAGAATAAAGCTGCATAACAGACTATACACAAAGCAGTGCCATCACAATAACAATCAGCACATGAATTAGAATTAGGGGAATCAACACACAGTTCATCATCAACAGAAACATTATCAAAATTATCATCAGAAATATTTTCAAGAATAACCATCTGTGAATCTTTATGTTCTTCAAGGGGCTGTGGAGTTAGCATTGCAGCCGAGTTGGCGACAACTTGATCAATTTGCATGGCCAACTTCTGAGATTCAGCTTCTCCCCTCTGGTATTCAAGATTACTTGCCTCCATCATCCGTTGAAATTCAAGATTTTGTTGTGCCAACCGTTGATCATTCTCTTCCATCATTCGTTGAGTGTTCTCAGCCATTTGTTGTAGCATAGAAGCAATCTCATCCAAGGTGCTCTGTGAAGGTTCGGAAGGTGCAGAGGTGGTCACTTGGCTAGGATAGTATCTAAACAGGAAGGCTCCCTTCAAATCAAACCAGCTTGAGATGGAATTCTCATCAAGACAATACAACCAATCCCTTGCAGCACCTTCAAGTGAGAACTGGAAAGCTTCCATCTTGATGTGGTCTTCTGTTATTCCTGCAGGTCTCAGCATTATAGAGCAAGCAATCTGGAATTCCCTCAGATGCTCCTGCGGATTCTCACCTGCAAGACCACTAAACCTTGGCAACCAGTGCGATAAACCATAAAAATCAGGAAAATATATGCATGGTGGTGGTTCATAGTAAACATTAGGCATGTAACCATATATGTGATTATCCATGGGGGGTGCTAAAATTCACAACCAGACAAAACAGACAAAACTAATTCAGCAAAGAGAATTTTTTTTATTTTTTTTTTCTGCTAATAACAACAAACAAGAGTCCCCGGCAACGGCGCCAATTTTTGAACGCGCTGTCGCCACGCGCCAAAAAGAACGAGCATTTACAAAAATAATGTAGATAGGGAAGCGACAACTCGAGTATCGTCTCGGAAGGACTCTTAGGTGTTGTTATTATTAACAGAAAAATCAATAAAAGTCAGAATTTGGGGGGTTTGTTTGGATATGAAATTAAATAAAGAAAAACAAACAGAAAGTCAATGCAAACTAGAAATTATCAAATAGCAAAGAAACGATTAACCTACTGTTCTCGGTTTCCCACTATCATTGGTTCATATAAATCCAAGCCCTAAGCAGATTCTAATCCCCTTTCAGTTGTAGCAACAATTAGCAAACGAAATCTCTACTACGAATATATGTTCCTATTCCCGAATTAAACAAACGGGGTTAAGCCCTCATGAACTAAACGAACATGAATGAACACACGCAAATTAAACAAACGCGATTAATTATAGGAACATAGCATCACTGAAACGAATCAATACAATACTATACACTCCTGAATTAAACAAACAGAAACATATAGCATCGTATTGAAAAGAGAAAAGTAAGTGAAAACAGGAATTACACATCCTCAAATGTAAATGGAAACCAATCACAGTAGATTAATCCTGGAGTCTAGTTCTTCATTACAAAAGGAAAACAAAACATATCTAAGAAAAGAAGACAAACTACTACTACTGCCTAAGAACTAGCCAAAACTGGCTAACTCTCTGACTAACTCTTCAGTTCTGTCTAAAACTGACTTATATACAACTTCTGGACTACGCAGACTCGCGAGGCGAGCACACATTCGCGAGGCGAATCTTGCAGCGTTTGGTATTCTCGCGAGGCGAAGCACGTCTCGTGTGGCGAGGAATGGAAAGGTCATGACTTCTGGGCTTCACTCTCGCGAGGCGAGGATTGTATTCGCGAGGCGAACTCTTCAAATTCCAAACTGTAACGCCCGTGACCTTTCACACGGGTAAACCGTGATGCTTTCTGACTTCCAAGGTTGGATTACTCGCGAGGCGAGTCAAGTCTTCGTGGGGCGAGACAGAATGGTTGGCAATTTCTGGAACAATCACCTTCTGGTTCGCGGGGCGAATGCCTTTCTCGCGGGGCGAAAACTCCAGATTTATTTCTTTTTATTCACCTGAAAACAGAAAATAGCATAAGTGATTTATTTAACTCTAAATCAAATAAATTAACCTAAAAACACTTTACAGACTCAAAATACTGCTTAAGGACAATCAAGTCTAATTTGGGTGAAAATGATATAAGATTAGCAAAAAGCCAAGGTTTTTATTAGTTATAAAACCAGTCAACCAGAGGCTCATCAAAATACCCCAAACTTAAACTTTGCTTGTCCCCAAGCAAACTAAAACTCAAAAACTTAAAAAGAACTCAAGACAGGCAAAACATGGCAAGCTTAAGGATTCAATCAACTTTCGCACAAATTTCAAGCAATTTACCAAAATATTTTTCTTCAATGTTCCCCCCTTTCAAACAAAACAATCCCCACATTCATTTATTCTAAACAATTGAGAATTTCATTATTCAAACAATCATTATTCTAAGCAGGGGATCCAAGTTACACACAAAAAGAGAGATCACCATATTCAAACAACTCGCCTTCCTCACAAGGGAAATTTGTGTTTCACTCAATCGCTCAATTTGTGTCGGGCTATCAACATTGCACTCAATTTTCACTTTTAAGAACACTTCCCATAAATTTGATTTTCATCTCAAAATGGTTCCCACAGAAAACATGCAAGCAACATCAAAAGGTCTTTTATGGGTTATAATGGGGCCTGGCTAAGGGTAGGATATACAAAAGGAACTAGGCTGAAGACCCTAGGAACTAAGAGAGCATGAAACACTTCAAAACATTGAAATTCTACTCAAGTTCCTTTCCTCATTCATCTTTTCATTTGCATTGGGTGACTACAGCCATTTATTCTAATACTTTTTTTTTCAATTTTTTTTTACATTTAAAATTTTTACACTTTCTTTTTCTTTTTTTTCTTTTTTTTTTCTTTTTTTTTTCAATCCCAAACAACACATTGCACCTGGTAGCCACCCCAAACTTAATTTCTTGCAACCAAATTTCTTACTAAGATTCCATGCTCTCCTAATCCTAAGATCGAGCTAACATGGTTTTCCAGATTTTAGCTTATAACATAAGGTTAACAAGAATTAACAGGCTAATTAGGCTCAATGGGCTAACTAGGAAACATGCATTAGGGATGGTTATTTTAGGCTAAGTAGTTATTTACAAAGAAAATGCCTAAATCATTTGAAGCAAACACATAATCATGCAAACCATAAAGAGATTCAAGCAAATTCAGGAAGGTGCAACTTAAAAAGTGATTTTCACACAATTTAAAACATGTTGGAGGCTCAAAACCTCACCTGGACATTATTTGCAAATTGTTTGACAGAGATTCTATCCCTAGTGTGTGCTTCCTATCACCCCAAACTTATCATAAATCATGCCATCATAACAAAATCTCAAAGTTCAGTTTCAATCATATGGGGATCAATTTTCAAAAAAATTTCAAATCCTAGGGGGAAAACAGTCAAAACATATCATGCAATCAATCTATGCAAAATCAATAAAATCCAATAAACTTGCCAACACCAGACTCAACACAACTCCTGAGCTTCTCAAATTATTCAGGAGCTTTATTCAAAGAAAAGGAAAATAAAAAACAAGACAAAACAAAAACTACAACTAGTTCCCTCCCCCACACTTAAAATATACATTGTCCCCAATGAAACAACATAACAATAAAATCAGAGTGAGGGAAAGGAAAGGGAACTCCCTGATCAAGCGGCAGTGTAGGAGCTTCCGCCTGGATCCCATTGTCTGTGATACAGTGGCCACGGGATGCTCAAATTGTGAAACGATCCTCCCGGATCCCATAGTATGTAGCATAATGCCCACGTGATGGACAAAGTCTGGAAGCTCATTCCGTGCTTCCCTAACTTGCAGCCTTTATATGGAGATGAGT
>JAUPTC010000023.1:273176-288176 GCA_030762895.1 Sophora flavescens
TCCGACAACATCAATTGATAATGTACCTTTTGTGGAAGGACTAAAGCACAACCTCCTAAGCATAAGTCAACTTTGTGACAAAGGTAACAAGGTTAGCTTTGATTCTAAAAGTTGTTTAATTGAAAATTTACATGACAAAAATAAGAAATTAATTGGACATTGAATTAATAATATTTATATGATAGACTTAGATGATATCTCTTCAAATGATGCATGTTGTATTGTCTCTAGAGAAGAAGACAGTTTTCTTTGGCATCGTAGGATTGCACACATACACACAGCACTTAAACAAGCTTATTTCAAAAGAACTTGTTATCGGTTTACCCAAAATGAAATTTAAAAAGGATGGATTGTGTGATGCAAGCCAAAAAGGTAAACAAACAAAGGCTTCCTCCAAACCAATTAATATTGTTTCATCGAAGAGGCCCTTGCAACTCCTTCATATGGATCTTTTTGGGCCTTCTAGAACTAAGAGCCTTGGTGGCAATTTTTACGCGTTAGTAATTGTTGACGACTACTCTAGGTTCACTTGGACCTTATTTCTTTCACACAAAAGTGACACCTTTAAAGTTTTGAAAAAATTAGCCAAGGTAATTCAAAATGAAAAGGATCTAAAACTTGTATCTATTAGAAGTGACCATGGCGGGGAATTTGGAAACGAAACGTTTGAAATTTTTTGTGAAGAAAATGGCATAAAACATAATTTTTCTACGCCAAGGACCCCACAACAAAATGGGGTGGTAGAAAGAAAAAATCGGGCTTTAGAGGAACTCGCTAGAAAAATATTAAGCGATGCAAACCTCCCAAAATATTTTTGGGCGAATGCAGTTAGTACTGCTTGCTATGTTCTCAATAGGGTCTTAATTAGACCAATTTTAAAGAGAACATATGAATTATATAAAGGAAGGAAGCCCAATATATCTCATTTTCGTGTGTTTGGATGAAAATGTTTTGTGCTTAATAATGGTAAAAATAATTTAGGAAAATTTGACGCCAAAGCTGATGAAGGGATATTCTTAGGTTATTCATTATCTAGCAAAGCCTTCAGGGTATACAATAAAAGAACTTTAACTGTTGAGGAATCAGTGCATGTTTCTTTTGATGAGACTAACCCCAAAAGGTTGGGAAATGATATTGATTATGACCTTGAAGATTCCTTAGAACATACCCACCTGGATGAAAAGGAAAATCAAGGGGACAAAGAAGGCAATGATGATGAGATCAAGCAAGAGAAAGAAGAACTTCAAGATCTTCCCAAAGAATGGAGAGTTTCCAAAAATCATCCATTGGACAACATTATTGGTGATATTTCCAAAGGGGTAATTACTAGAAACTCCATTAAAAATGCTTGCAATCACATGGCTTTTGTTACTCAAATAGAACCTAAGAACATTGACGATGCTATTTGTGATGAATTTTGGTTGTTAGCCATGCAAGAGGAATTAAACCAATTTGAAAGAAATCAGGTATGGGAACTAGTCCCTAGGCCATCAAAAAATCAAACAATTGGAACTAAATGGGTCTTTAGAAATAAATAAGATGAAAATGGTATAATTGTTAGAAACAAGGCTAGACTTGTAGCTAAAGGGTACAATCAAGAGGAGGGCATAGATTATGAAGAAACGTATGCACCCGTAGCTAGACTTGAGGCCATTCGCATGTTACTTGCATTTGCTTGCATTATGAATTTTAAATTATATCAAATGGATGTAAAAAGTACGTTTTTAAATGGCTTTATTCAAGAAGAGGTGTATGTAAATCAACCTCCTGGTTTCGAAAATTTTGACTTACCCAATCATGTGTTTCGCTTAAAGAAAGCACTTTATGGTTTAAAGCAAGCTCCTAGAGCTTGGTATGAGCACTTAAGCAAGTTTCTTTTAGAAAAAGGTTTTTCACGAGGAAAGGTTGACACAACCTTATTTATTAAAAGAAAATCACATGATATTCTTCTTGTACAAGTGTATGTGGATGATATAATTTTTGGTGCTACTGATGAGTTTCTTTGCAAAGAATTCTCTAAGCATATGCAGGAAGAATTTGAAATGTCGATGATGGGAGAATTAAATTTCTTCCTTGGGCTTCAAATCAAACAAACAGACAGCGGCATATTCATAAGTCAAATGAAATACTGCAAGGAACTTTTTAAAAGATTTGGAATGGACAATGCCAAGGAGATAGCCACACCAATGAGCACCTCATGCTACTTAGATAAGGATGAAAATGGTAAGCCTATTGAATTGACAAAATATCGAGGTATGATTGGATCCCTCTTGCATCTTACTGCAAGTAGGCCTGACATCATGTTTAGTGTTTGCATGTGTGCTAGATATCAGGCTAGTCATAGGGAATCCCACCTTGCGGCGGTTAAGCGAATAATGAGATATTTAGTTGGGACAAAAGACATGGGCTTGTGGTACACCAAAGGCGACACATGCAATTTGGTTGGGTATTCCGACTCTGACTTTGCAGGTTGCAAGTTAGATAGGAAAAGTACTAGTGGGACATGCCACTTTTTAGATAGTGCCTTAGTTTCATGGTTTAGGAAAAAAGAAGCTAGTGTGGCATTGTCAACCGCTGAGGCGGAATACATAGCAGCAGGCAGTTGTCGTGCCCAAATTATTTGGATGAAACAACAACTGTTAGACTATGGTGTCCAATTAGATCATATCCTCATTCGATGTGATAACACTAGTGCCATTAACTTAACTAAGAATCCCATTCAACACTCTAGGAAAAAACACAATGAGATAAGACACCATTTTATTCGGGATCATGTGCAAAAAGGAGATTGTGTTTTGGAGCATGTGGATACAACTAAGAAATTAGCAGATATCCTTACTAAACCCCTCAATAAAGAGAGTTTCTTTTACATCAGAAGAGAATTAGGCATCCTAGATTTATCTTACATCAATTAATCTTACATGTTTACTTTTATTCTCACATATCTATCAAATTTGCTCTCTGTCGATAATTTCATTAATAAATATGTGAGCAATACAATTAATTTTATCATAGTTCCTGTAACTATGTGTCACACTTTTCGATAATAAATTTCCAAATTAACTGCATAAACTGAATTGCATCCAGTTGGTCAGTGTGCTCCTGCACCGTCCGTTCTATTGTGATAGTCTGATTTTGTTAGTTTGGATACCGTGAATCATAAAATCATAAAATCAACCTCCATATTGGCAACTACACATACTTATCTTATTAACACTATTAATGTCCCACTTTTCATCTATTTTGATGAATGAAAGTTATCATCTTTATTTATTATCTTTTATCCATAAACTTTCTTTTTGATCATGCCAAAAGGGGGAGAAGAATTGGAGTATTAATATTGCATAAAATAAATGTAATTGAACTATTCAGGGGGGCATGCTTATAATATTCCATTGCCTAATAATTTGAATTTATGCCTTCTGAATTTAACTGGCGTATCTATTGAGTAATATGTTTTAGATAGGGGTAAATCCATCCCACGCTCATGCAGTGCGTATATGACTCTGACCCCACATTACATAGGTAAGAAGGTAAGGTTTGTCATAATCAAAAAGGGGAGTATGTAATCACACATTTATATATTTTGATGAATGACAAACACTAAAAAAAGGTAACATAATTTTTCTTATAGCATGAAGGTACCGCGTGCACAAATTCAAATTATTATGGTGTACCAGAAAATCAAGTATCAAGACCTCAAGCAAGATTGAGTATATATACTAGGTCTTAGTTATCTTATAAGGGTATGATGGCTAAAACTCACTTTGGCTCATTTAATCAGTTTAACTAAAACACTACACTTTGGGATAAAAGGTTTTTAATTAAGCTTTTGATTAACAAAGTATTTTTCAAATTGATTTTAAATTAAAAAAAAAATAGAAATCTGATTTAACAAAAAAAATAGATTAAGTTTTTCAAAATATAAAATCAGTTTTCAATCCCATGCAATTGTTAATTTTCAAGGTGGAATCAATTTATTCAATATGTTGCAGCATACCAAATAGTGCAATTTCAAAATGATGCAATTTCAATTGAAATGATCAATTTTTCACTTTCTCAAACCGTGTGCAGAGTTTGGTCAACATAAACTATATAGCAAATGGAAAAATTTTGTCAATCTTATAAAAACTGATTTGCACTAAAGCTTCAATCGTTTGAGCCTTTGATTCAATTTAATTATGATTGAGATTTTATTTTCAATTGACTAAGCTTTTCTTCTCAATTGAAAAACGTGATTAATTGAGTTTGGAATGAAATAAATTGATTGACTAAATATTGCCAATTTATTGGCAACGGTAATTTGTTCAATAATGACCAAAATAATAGTACATTGTTCTTTACATATATATGTGAAACTTGGGTGCAACGTAAAGCTTTCTTTTTGAAATTAAATGATATTGATCTTGAATAAAGAAAGTTTCAGTGTGTGAAATTTGAATTGGAATCTGTATGTATATCTCAAGGCATGAACCGATTTTAACATGTGAAAATTGTTTTTTAAACCACCCAATTGATTTGTACATTAAACTTAATGGTGCAACGGCTAGCTTTCCAATTCAAATTCCAATTCAAATTGTTTTTTAAACTTTTTTAAACCACCCAATTGATTTGCACATTAAATTTAATGGTGCAGCGGCTAGCTTTCAATGACATAAGTCCTTTCCTTATTTGAGGTGCAATGGTCATATTTTCAAAAGGCTATAAAAGTGGTTTTTGTTGAAAATTCATAAGAGAAGAGAATACATAAAAAATTTACTCTTTCGATAATACAATTCTTGTGAGCCAAATTGTGTTATTATCATCATACTCATAGTGCTTCAAGTTGTAATCATCTGCACTAGAAGAGTGTATCATATTGTTCTTCCTTTGCTGAAACTTTGTGTGAGGGTGTGGTATCCCTTTTTTTGTTGTGATTGAGGCTTCTACACAAGGGTGGGGTATCCCAAGTGATAAGGGCTCTATTGTGTACAAAGGTTGCAAGCACCAATTATACGCTTGTTTGTTAGTGGAAGAAAATCCCACAGGTGGAGTGGGGACTGGACGTAGGTCACTGGTGGTTGGTGGCTGAACCAGGATAAAATCCTCGTGCAAGTATTCTCTTTACCTATTTTTTTAATGTATTTCTTTTATATAATTGATTGTGTGATAAATTTTGTTAAAGAAATTTTTGTTGAAAAATTAAAAAGAAATTTGTAGACTCAATTCACCCCTCCCCTCTTGAGTCGAAGCCACATATTCCAACAAGTGGTGCCAGAGCTAGACTCTTCCATAAAGAGCTTAGCAGCTTCAAGAGAAATGGCTTCGAATGACTTCCTACCTGAAGGAGCCTCCCTTGGTAGACCCCCTACCTTTAATGGTGAAGAATATGCATATTGGAAAGAACGCATGATAATTTTTATTCAAGCACAAGATTATGATGTGTGGGATGCTATTGAAAATGTACCTTTTGTCCCTATGAAAAATGTAGATGGTAAGTCTATTATTAAGCCTAGAAGTGAACAAACTGAGGATGAGAAAAAGAAAGTACAATTAAATTTACGTGCTAGAAATATGATAACATCTGCTTTGAGTAGGGGAGAATTTTTCAGGGTCTCAAATTACAAAACGGCCAAAGAAATGTGGGATACGCTTCAAGTCACTCATGAAGGAACGAGTGAAGTCAAGTGCGCAAGGACAAACACTCTGATAAGAGAATACGAGCTGTTCATGATGAAGCAAGGAGAATCCATCCAAGACATGTAGAAACGGTTCACTCACATTGTGATGCAGCTTGCTGGTCTGGGTAAGAATATTGATAATGAAGATTTAATTAATAAAGTTCTACGTTGTTTGAGCAGGGAATGGCAGCCGAAGGTGCCAGCAATTGCTGAATCTAAAGATCTCACCACAATGAACTTAGCAACACTATTTGGAAAATTACCAGAGCATGAACTAGAACTTAGTCGGCTGTCAGAACACAAAGAAAAGGACAAGAAAAAGAAGAGCCTAGCCTTGAAAGCATCCTCCTCCAAAAATGAGGAAGAAAGTGAAAAAGATGAAGAAGAGGAAGATGCTTCAGATGGTGAAATGGGAATGCTAGTAAAGAAATTCAAAAGATTTGTGAAAAAGAAAGCTAACTCAAGAAGATCATCAACCTTTCCCAAAAAGAGTTTCAATAAGGGAGATGGTCCAAGTTCCACGCCTACTTTCTATGAATGTGGAAAGCCCGGTCACATGAGGTATGATTGCCCTAAATTACAAAAGAATGACAAATTTGAAAGAAAAGAAAAGAAGGAAAACAAACCTAGAAGAGCTTACATAGCTTGGGATGAAAATGATTTGGATACCACCGATGATTCAGACAATGAGGAAGCTAACTTATGTCTCATGACTGGCCACGAAAGCGATGATGAGTTAACCTCTAACTCTTCTTCTTCTTGCTCATATGATGCATTGCATGATGCCTTTCTTGAACTACACAATGACTCTATGAGATCGGCTAAGGCATTGGAAAAATCCAAGAAAATGGTTAATTATTTGCAAAACCAAGTGGTTACTTTAACCAAAGAAAGATTGGAATTAGAAAAGAAAAACTATAGCATTGGATATACTCCAGGAAATTTTACATGCAAAAAGTGCAGTGAATATGAAAAACAAGTAAATGACTTGAAGATCACTCTTGCAAAATTCACCAATGATAGAGATAACTTGAATGTTCTTTTGGGAATCCAAAAAGGAGTATATGATAAGGCTGGCTTAGGATATAAGCCTAATGATCATGAAAAATCCTTTTTGAAGAAAACATTTGTGCCTACTCATACATCTGTTAGTCCTTTCGTCAAATGTTATTACTGTGCTAGAAAAGGGCATACCGCATCAACTTGTAATATGAGAAAGGAGAATGAAAAGAAAAAATGGGTTCCTAAGGGAACATCATATGGCACTAACAACCAAGGACCCAATAAAATTTGGGTACCTAAAAACAAAATATAACTGTTGTTTTGTAGGTATGCTTGAAAGCCAAGACTACAAATTGGTACCTTGACAGCGACTACTCTAAGCATATGACGGGAGACATTAGCAAGTTCACATCCTTCACACCAAAAGTTGGAGGACATGTGACATATGGTGACAATAACAAAGGGCAAATTCTTGGGATTGGAAGTGTTGGTAAAAGTCCGACAACATCAATTGATAATTTACTTTTAGTGACTCGTGCACCGAGGTTGAAAGTGTTACATTGCATCACCCGTGACTCGTACATGACCACCGTGTTCGGTACACGTCGTAGATGCACCAAGCACCGACGGGCAAATGTTGTGATACAAGCTTGATAGCATTCCCCTGACCCCCTAGACTTTTTAGAAGGAGTTGTGGAAAATCAAACCTGTAAACCAGGGTCCACCACATGTTTAAGTATGCTAGTATACCATATTTCGGCTAAAAGTTCCCAAAACTCCAACCGCTCAATGAAATGCAACGAAATTTGGAGGTAAAACTGGAAATAATATAGCAAGAGTGCCTGCAAAAATTCAGGTCAAAATAATATAGCCCTGATTTCGGTTGAAAAATCATAAAAAATCACAACCTTCTTGAAATGCCACGAAACTTTGTGGGAACCTTGGGAATATTATAAGTAGTGTGCCTGCAAACTCAAAATTTGATGGCAAGACCCATTTTCCAATTTTTTGGAATTGTTTCGGTTTTCCACTTTGAAAATTTTAAAAAACAAAATGGATGGACCGTTTTTGTGGGGATTTTCCATGGTGTGTTGAGGATTCATTGGTGTGGCTCCTTGACCTTGGTTGTGGATGGACGTTGTCTTAGGTAATGCCCTTCGGGGCTGATCCGCAACACGAAGGGACGCGTGAACTTCCGGATGTGACCAAGGTGGGGGTCCTCAACACCAAACCGATTGAAGGCGCACCGTAAAGGATTCTCGCAATGTGGCTGGCACCCGTTTTAAAAATTTTGGCTTTCAAAATTTTGTCAATTTCGTTTTTAAAAATGTTAGCTTTCGATTTTATCAATTTCGTGGGGTACTCGATGGAGTGGCGAGGTTGTGGGTGCGCCGTTCCTCGACCTTGGTTGTGGATGGACGTGGTGTTAGGTGATGATGCCTTCCGAGGCGGAGTCGAAGGACCAAGAGATCGTCCTGAAGTGGCCTTGTTAGGGGTGTCCAATACCAGATCGGCTGAGGCGGATCGGAAAGGATCCTCGTGATGTTTTTTGTTTTTAAAAATGTTGGCTTTCGATATTTTATCCATTTTTGTCGGGTACTCGATGGTGTGGCGAGGTTGTGGGTGCGCTGTTCCTCGACCTTGGTTGTGGATGGACATGGTGTTAGGTGATGCCTTCCGGCGAAGCACCAAGGGACGGGTGATCGTCCTGAAGTGGCCTTGTAAGGGGTGCTCCAACACCAGATCGACTGAAGGCGCATCAGAAAGGATCCTCGCGCTATTGTTGGTTTTTAAAAATGTTGGCTTTCGATATTTATCAATTTCGTGGGGTACTGGATGGTGTGGCGAGGCTGTGGGCGTGCGGCTCCTCGACCTTGGTTGTGGATGGACGTGGTGTTAAGTGATGCCTTCCGGGGCGGAGCCGAAGCACCAAGAGATGGGTGATCGTCCTGAAGTTGCCTTGTTAGGGGTGCCCAACACCAGATCGACTGAGGTGCATCGGAAAGGATCCTCACGATGTTGTTGGTTTTTAAAAATGTTGGCTTTCGATATTTATCAATTTCGTGGTGGGGTACTCGATGGTGTGGCGAGGCTATGGGTGCCTGGCTCCTCGACCTTGGTAGTGGATGGACGTGGTGTTAGGTGATGCCTTCCAGGGAGGAGACGAAGCACCAAGAGACGGGTGATCGTCCTGAAGTGGCCTTGTTAGGGGTGACCAACACCAGATCGACTGAGGTGCATCGGAAAGGATACTCGCGATGTTGTTGGTTTTTAAAAATGTTGGATTTTGATATTTATCAATTTCGTGGTGGGGTTCTCGATGGTGTGGCGAGGCTGTGGGTGCCCGGCTCCTCGACCTTGGTTGTGGATGGACGTGGTGTTAGGTGATGCCTTTCGGGGCGGAGCCGAAGCACCAAGAGACGGGTGATCATCCTGAAGTGGCCTTGTTAGGGGTGCCCAACACCATAACATCTGAAGGTGCATCGCAAGGGATCCTCGCGATGTTTTTGGTTTTTAAAAAATATTGGCTTTCGATAATTATCAATTTTGTGTGGTATTCGATGGTGTGGCGAGGTTGTGGGTGCGTGGCTCCTCGACCTTGGTTGTTGATGGACGTGGTGTTAGGTGATGCCTTCCGGGGCAGAGCCGAAGCACCAAGAGACGGGTGTTCGTCCTGAAGTGGCCTTGGAAGGGGTGTCCAACACCAGATCGACTGAAGGCGCATTTGAAATGATCCTCGCGATGTTTTTGGTTTTTAAAAATGTTGGCTTTCGATATTTATCAATTTCGTGGGGTACTCGATGGTGTGGTGAGGCTGTGGGTGCACGGCTCCCCGACCTTGGCTGTGGATGGACGTGGTGTTGGGTGATACCTTCCGTGGTGGAGCCGAAGCTCCAAGAGACGGGTGTTCGTCCTGAAGTGACATTGGAAGGGGTGTCCAACACTAGATCGGCTGAAGGCACACTGGAAAGGATCCTCGCGATGTTGTTGGTCAACCGATTTAAAAATGTTGGCTTCAGATATTGGTCGTACCTGGCGATGCGGATGTGGTGCTTCTCGTTGTTTCCATGTGCTTGCTTGCTGTTGGCAATGCGGGGCGTGGTTCGTTCGGTTGTATTGTGTCTTGCAAAGTGATGGTGTGTGAGTGGTGGTCGGGATGTTTGTGTTGGCTGGCTCCATGCTCGTGGTCATCGAATGGTCATACAGAAATCTATGTCAGCTTCACCTTGTGTTGTAGTGGCCTTGCCGACCCATTTGGCGGTATTCATGTTCCTCATAAGACTCGGTCCACCTAGGCTTCCTTTGTGAGGTTTAGTGGATTTGAAAGTAGTACTAGTGTTTCGCTTGTGTTGTGTGTTGTACAGCTCACGTGGTCAATGGTATCTACTGTTCTCCTGGATTCGGTGCATGTGGCTAACGTGGGCTCTTGATTGTGCCCCGCCGAGTCCCTCGGAATATTATCATTTGCCATGGATGACGCTTGCCGTGGTGCCTAGGTTGCTTTTCCGCTTTCAGTTTTCCACTTTGAAAATTGATAAAAAAATGGTAAGGTGAAAAATTCTGTAAATTTTTCGTCCCCTAGCTCCCATTTTTATAAGCATCCCTGCAAAAAATAATGCCAAAATTCGACCTCTAGCTTGGAAAAAAAGAGTATGTCTCCCTAGCAAAAAGGATGTCTTGTGCTGGAAAATGGGTCTTTGCATATTATGCTATTATAGGGGGGAGGTGCCTGGCTATTTTATATATATATATATATATATATGTATCTATATATATATACATATATATATGTATGTATCTATATATATATATATATATATATATAGATATAGATACATACATATGTATATATATATATAGTAGTTGAAGTTTTTATCTCGGTGACAGCTAACTCCAACCACCACTTAGATCGGTCTCGGTCGGTGCACGTGATGCCCGATCTAGCTCGGTCGTTGCGGAAAGGAACCAAGGGAAAGAAGGAATGGTGCATCGGGCACGGGTCCCCGGGTGCACCAGGTGTCGGATCAGGCTCGGTCGGTGCGGAAAGGAACGAAGGGAACGAGGGAATGGTGCACCGGGCATGGGTCCCCGGGTGCACCAGGTGCCGGATCTGGCTCGGTCGGTGTGCAAAGTAACCAAGGGAACGAGGGAATGGTGCACCGGGCACGGGTCCCCGGATGCACCAGGTGTCGTATCTGGCTCGGTTTGTGCAGAAAGGAACCAAGGGAACGGGGGAATAGTGCACCGGGCACGGGTCCCCGAATGCACCAGGTGCCGTATCTGGCTCGGTTTGTGCGGAAAGGAACCAAGGGAACGATGGAATGGTGCATCGGGCACGGGTCCCTGGGTGCACCAGATTCATGGTTTGGCTCGGTGTGGTGCACCAGATTCCTGACGTGGCTCGGTGTGGTGCACCAGATTCATGACTTGGCGCGCTCTAGAGCACCGGTCTGGTGCACTTGATTCATGGTTTGGCTCCGTCTGGTGCACCAGATTCATAACTTGATCCGGTGTGGGGTACCAAAATCATGATTTGGCTCAGTGTGGTGCACCAAATTCCAGACTTGGCTCGATCTGGTGCACCAGATTCATGACTTGGCTCGGTCTGGTGCACCAGATTCCTGACTTGGCTCGGTGTGGTGCACCAGATTCCTGACTTGGCCCGATCTGGTGCACTAGATTCCTGACTTGGCTCGGTGTGGTGCACCAGATTCATGACTTGGCGCGGTCTGGAGCACCAAATTCATGAATTTGCCAGATCTGGTGCACAAGATTCAGGGTTTGGCTCAGTCTGGTGCCCCTGATTCCAGATTTGGCTCGGTGTGGTGCACCAGATTCATGATTTGGCTCGGTGTGGTGCACCAGATTCCTGACTTGGCTCGGTCTGGTGCACGGGTCAGGTGCACTTGATTCATGGTTTGGCTCTGTCTGGTGCACCAGATTCATGACTTGATCCAATGTGGTGCACCAGATTCATGATTTGGCTCGGTGTGGTGCACCAGATTCCAGACTTGGCTCGGTCTGGTGCACTAGATTCCTGATTTGGCTCGGTGTGGTGCACCAGATGCATGACTTGGCGCGGTCTAGAGCACCGACCTGGTGCTCCTGAATCATGGTTTGGCTCCGTCTGGTGCACTAGATTCATGACTTGATCCGGTATGGTGCACCAGATTCATGATTTGGCTCAGTGTGGTGCACCAGATTCCAGACTTGGCTCATTCTGGTGCACCAGATTCATGACTTGGCTCGGTCTGGTGCACCGGATTCCTGACTTGGCTCGGTGTGGTGCACCAGATTCCTGGTTTGGCTCGGTGTGGTGCCCCAGATTCCTGACTTGGCTAGGTGTGGTGCACCAGATTCCTGACTTGGCTCGGTGTGGTGCACCAGATTCATGATTTGGCTCACTCTGGTGCACCAGATTCCTGACTTGGCTCGGTGTGGTGCACCAGATTCCTGACTTGGCTCGGTCTGGTGCACCGGATTCCTTACGTGGCTCGGTCGGTGTGGACAGGAACCAAGGTTGCAAGTGTCTGGTGCACATGGCAGTGACCGATTGAAGGTGTTGGTGCCGGAAGATGGAGGTTCATTTTGGGTGGCTAGTGACTCGTGCACCGAGGTTGAAAGTGTTACATTGCATCACCCGTGAGTCGTGCATGACCACCTTGCTCGGCACACATCGCAGATGCACCGAGCACCGACGGGCAAATGTTGTGATACAAGCATGAGAGCATCACCCCGATCCCCCTAGACTTTTTGGAAGGCATGGTGGAAAAGCAAACCTGTAAACCAAGGTCCACCACATGTTTAAGTATGCTAGTATACCACATTTCGGCTAAAAGTTCCCAAAACTCCAACCCCTCAATGAAATGAAACGAAATTTGGAGGTAAAGCTGGAAATAATATAGCAAGAGTGCCTGCAAAAATTCAAGTCAAAATTCAATTTGTAGCCCGAGTTCCTTGTCGTCGAACTGTCCCTGATTTCGGTTGAAAAATCATAAAAAATCACAACCTTCATGAAATGCCACGAAACTTTGTGGGAACCTGGAATATTATAAGTAATGTGCTTGCAACAAATCAGCTCAAAATTCGATGGCTAGACCAATTTTCCATTTTTTGGGATTTGTTTCGGTTTTCCACATTGAAAATTCATTAAAAAAAATTGGTATGGTGAAAAATTCTGTAAACTTTTCGTCCCCTAGATCCCATTTTTATAAGCATTCCTGCAAAAAAATCAGGCCAAAACTCGACCTCTAGCTTGGAAAAAAAGAGTATGTCTTGTGCTCAAAAATGGGTCTTTGCATATTATGCTATTATAGGGGGAGAGGTGCCAGCCTGACCCTGACCTGGTGCACCATGGTCCACCCCCCACCCCCTCCCCCAACGCCCGTGTAATGATCCCCAACATTGCACATCGACCTTGCCCACGGCATGGTAGGTGACTCGATCGGGTCATCTTCCCACCGACCGACTCCGTGGGCCGGGCCGCGGGCGGGCCCGGAGCGTTCCTGAGGGGTGGGCCCGGGGCGGGACCGGGAGGCGGGCGCAGGGAAAAATGTGGGTATCGGATTGGACCCTTTTTTTGGGGATTTTCCATGGTGTGTTGAGGATTCATGGGTGTGCCTCCTCGACCTTGGTTGTGGATGGACGTTGTGTTAGGTTATGCCCTTCGGGGCGGATCCGCAACACGAAGGGACGCGTGATCTTCCGGATGTGACCAAGGTGGGGGACCCCAACCCCAAACCGGTTGAAGGCGCACCGTAAAGGATCCTTGCAAAGTGGCTGGCACCCGTTTTAAAAATCTTGGCTTTCGAAATTTTGTCAATTTCGTTTTTAAAAATGTTGGCTTTCGATTTTATCAATTTCGTGGGGTACTCGATGGTGTGGCGAGTATGTGGGTGCGTCGTTCCTCGACCTTGGTTGTGGATGGACGTGGTGTTAGGTGATGATGCTTTCCGAGGCGGAGCCGAAGAACCAAGAGACAGGTGATTGTCCTGAAGTGGCCTTATAAGGGGTGCTCAAACACCAGATCGGCTGAAGGTGCATCGGAAAGGATCCTCGTGATGTTGTTGGTTTTTAAATATGTTGGCTTTCGATATTTATCAATTTTTGTGGGGTACTTGATGGTGTGGCAAGGCTATGGGTGTGTCGTTCCTCGACCTTGGTTGTGGTTGGACGTGGTGTTAGGTGATGCCTTCCGGGGAGGAGCCGAAGCACCAAGGGACGGCTGATCGTCCTGAAGTGGCCTTGTAAGGGGTGCTCAAACACCAGATCGGCTGAAGGCGCATCAGAAAGGATCCTCGCGCTATTGTTGGTTTTTAAAAATGTTGGCTTTCGATATTTATAAATTTCGTGGGGTACTCGATGGTGTGGCGAGGCTGTGGGCGTGCGGCTACTCGACCTTGGTTGTGGATGGGCGTGGGGTTAGGTGATACCTTCCGGGGCGGAGCCGAAGCACCAAGAGACGGGTGATCGTCCTGAAGTTGCCTTGTGATGGGGTGCTCAATCACCAGATTGGCTGAAGGCGCATCGGAAAGGATCCTCGCGATGTTGTTGGTTTTTAAAAATGTTGGCTTTCGATATTTATCAATTTCGTGGAGGGGTACTCGATGGTGTGGCGAGACTGTGGGTGCGCGGCTCCTCGACCTTGGTTGTGGATGAACGTGGTGTTAGGTGATGCCTTCCGGGGCGGAGCCGAAGCACCAAGAGACGGGTGATCGTCCTGAAGTTGCCTTGTGAGGGGGTGCTCAAACACTAGATCGGTTGAAGGCGCATTTGAAAGGATCCTCGTGATGTTGTTGGTTTTTAAAAATGTTGGCTTTCGATATTTATCAATTTCATGGTGGGGTACTCGATGTTGTGGCGAGGCTGTGGGTGCGCAGCTCCTCGACCTTGGTCTTGGATGGACATGGTGTTAGGTGATGCCTTCTGGGGCGGAGATGAAGCATCAAGAGACGGGTGATCGTCCTGAAGTGTCCTTGTTAGGTGTACCCAACACCATATAGGCTGAGGCGCATCGGAAAGGATCCTCGCGATGTTTTTTGTTTTTAAAAATGTTGGGTTTCGATATTTATCAATTTCGTGGGGTTCTCGATGGTGTGGCGAGGCTGTGGGTGCCCGGCTCCTCGACCTTGGCTGTGGATGGACGTGGTGTTAGGTGATGCCTTTCGGGGCGGAGCCCAAGCACCAAGAGATGGGTGATTGTCCTTAAGTGGCCTTGTTAGGGTTGCCCAACACCAGATCGATCAGCTGAAGGCGCATCACAAGGGATCCTCGCGATGTTTTTGGTTTTAAAAAAATGTTGGCTTTTGAAATTTCTCAATTTTGTAGGGTACTCGAT
>JAUPTC010000023.1:295676-358121 GCA_030762895.1 Sophora flavescens
CTACACAGTCTCAGGATCCCTCTCATTCAGGTGTGTAATTGGTTCATTCATGTCTCCCTCTGACAAGAAGCCTGCCAGGAGCCGTTCCTTGTCCGTTCCTTCTTGCATCGACGACCACTCCCCGCCCTCGTCGGCACCCGAGTGTTACAGAAAGGAACCAAGGAAACGAGGGAATGGTGCACCGGGCACGGGTCCGTGGATGCACCAGGTGTCGGATCTAGCTCGGTCTGTACGGAATGGAACCAAGGGAAGGAGGGAATGGTGCACCGGGCACTGGTCCCTGGGTGCACCAGATTCATAGTCTGGCTCGGTGTGGTGCACCAGATTCCTGACATGGCTCGGTGTGGTGCACCAGATTCCTGATTTGGCTCGGTGCGGTGCACCAGATTCATGACTTGGCGTGGTATAGAGCACCGGTCTGGTGCACCTGATTCATGGTTTGGCTCCATCTGGTGCACCAGATTCATGACTTGATCCGGTGTGGTCACTAGTGCAATAAGTGCTTTTTACGTCAGTTAAAATTGATTTTATACGTCAGAATATTGTCTTACGTAAATACAGCTGACGTTAATAGTTAATATTTTAATGTCAGTTGTTTAAACAACTGACGTTAAATATAAAACTATTAACGTCAGTTCTTTAACACAATTGACGTTAATGTTGTTCAAACTAACGTCGGTTCTGTTAAAGAACTGACGTTATAGGTTTTATTTTTAACGTCAGTTTTCTAATACAACTGACGTTAATAGTGTACTGTATATTTTATAAAATACTATTAACGTCAGTTGTTTGTTACAACTGACGTTAATAGATTTTTTTTTAAATTCAGTTTTAAAATATCATTCCCCTCAGCTATCCCTGCATTCAGTAAATATCCCAGTAACACAGAATATCACACACATTACAGAATTGCAAACACTACCCTTAAATTTCAATATTAACAAAAAGAAAAGAAATATACAAAGGAACAATGGGGGGTCTTAAAACCAAAACCCATGTATAGGAAAAACATAACTATCTACAAGTATATATATATAAATTTTAGTCTCTAATGTCTAAAAAGAAGACTACCAATCTAAGTATATATATATAAATGTTATTAATTAGTTTCTAAAGTCTAACAAAAAAACTATTCATCTAAGTATTGTGGAGGTATCTTGTCAATTCCTTTTTCAACTGCATACTTGAAGAAGAATTCTGCCAAGCGCATCCTCAAGTCTCTAAACTCATCTTTTTGAAAAGGTGATTGGTTGTTAAATGCCTACACACGTTCAAATAATAACAATAACATTAACGCAAGTCATCACCAAAACTATAATATATAATTTAACAAGTTGTTTAAATATTACCTTTTTCCATCCATCCGTAATAGATGCAGAGACTATGTTCAGCATATGAAGCATCACATAATAGCCGCACGACCACCCGTCAGGTTGAAATCGAGACTACAAACAAAATTGATTTCAATGCCGGTTAAATATACATATAAATTAGTAATTATAATATTAATTATTTGATAAATAAACTACCAAACCTTGAGGATGATCCATTCAGGATTTCCTTTAGCCTTAGAAGTCCTACTTCTCCCGTTGGCGCAACTTATGCTATCGCCTTCAGCGCGCTATCATAAACAAATAATCATGTCAATTAACAAATTCGTATATCATGTGTGTAATAAAATAAAAACAACTAATATTAAAAAATAAATTAAATTGAAGATTAGTTACTTACGTATTTACAGCTTCCACCACCTCATGTGGCGGGTTTTGGTGGAGAGAGCAGAAGAATACGACAGTATGCCTAGACGGGTGAAGTACGAGCAACTGCCAATGGTTATTCATACAGTAGGGAGCCAGATATAATTCTTTCCGATTGTCTCCCATCAAATTCCCTATGTATTTACTAAATTCATCTCCAGCAAAGAATTGAGGCATAAGGATTCACGGATCTAAGAAGTCGTAAACTGAATTGGAGCCCTTATCAAGCTGAAGACGATGGAGATACCTAAGATATGAAAAAGTGTGGATGTTAATTACATAATATATATATATATATATATATATATATATATATATATATATATATATATATATATTGAAATTAAAAAAAAATATTAAATGTAAAAATACCAAAAATAAATAAGTTATAAAATTAAAATTAACTTACGTGCACCAGAGACTCAAAACTGTGTTGGCTATCCACACGTTATCTCTACAGGCGTGCTCGAGATCTTCACCACAGAAGGAAAATATCCTCTCTTGATTTGGGCGTGCCACCCATCCATCGTGCTCCAGTGGACATTCAAAAATCTTAAACGCATAATCCTCACCAAGTGAGAACAAACGAGTGACAAGTGACAGTGACACTGACGTCGACTTGGCCTTCAATTTAGGAAAAATAAAATAGATAAGTTGTTGATAATTAAAAAAAACACAAGTAATTATTTGACTAATTTGGACATTAATAATGAATACATACCTTTGTTAACATTTCGAGCTCATGGCATTTGAAGTCCAACTCAAGCTCACGGCGTTGGACTTCCAACTCCCGCTCCCTAGCTGCCAACTCATCGTCCTCCACATGTGCCCTACTATAACTCTCTTTTGTGCTCACATGTGAAGGGTTGGCATGTCCTGCGGTGTCGTGGGATGAACCGATGGAGGAAAGCTCTCTAGCAAGCACCTGCCTGAATTCTGGGTTGGATAGTAAGCTTTTCATGAGATGCGTTGTAATAGCAGGGTTGGAGATGAGCTGCTGAGTCATGTCATCCAAAATTGATGGTTCATCGACCTCCCGCTTTCGTGAAGCAGACTTGCCATAATATTCTTTGATGGTCACGTTCCCAGGAACACCGATAACCCGACCAAGATGGTTTTTCTTGCCTAGAGCAGTCATCAAGACGTCCCGCAGTCCAAAAGGGACGAATGAGCCCTGGGAGCACTATGCTTTAAGATCCATCTACAATGAAGAAATGAAAAAACGTTCAAGTGAAAAGTGTTAAAAATATCTATACAAATATCAACTGAAATGAAGTTAATTATTTACTTACAATCTTATCTGCCACTTCGCGAGTGGCATCAACTTTAATAGATCATGTCTTTGTCATGCGACCGGCTAACTAGACATCCTCGCGGTCGATGTCCGACAGAGGACTTAATGGTGTGCCCTCGGGAACCTCTCCTCTTTCTATCCTAGCAGCGTGCTCTTCCTGCTTCACCCTCAGCCTATCCGCCATCATCTCCTCGATCCGAGTCTCGTACCCACCCTGAGACATGGTGTGGCGGTGGACGTTCTTAGCCTGATTCTGCCTACCCTTCTCTGCCTTATCCTATTCAAACAAAAACACATAATTAAATACAGTAAAATGATCTATAAGAAGCATGCAAAATTAACTTAATCAACCAACCTGAAATTCTTCATCATGTCGACTCCTAGAAAACATATCCCAAGTATCCTTATCAATCCAGGGATAATCCTAGAACATATTATCAAGCCGCTTCTTCCCAGATACATAGTACCTGGTAAGATCATGCTTGAAACCATTCCAGCGCTTTGATGCCATTTTCATACATGTCGTACGATGATCCTCGTCATTTGGGACAGTCCAAGCTACCTACACATTAAATACATAACAACTGGATGAATTATAACTCGGATAATTATCTAATAATGTAAATCAAAAGAATGTAAAGGTAAAATACCATGATAGCCTGCCAAATCTGATCCTTAACGTTCTGTGGAACGTCATTCCAATGGTTGTAGTTGATGCTAACGTGCTGCTTCACTTGTAGAAACACCCACTTTTAAATTCTTTAGCATGGGGTCCTTGGGGCTTTAGATTAGCATCAAAGCACACCTCAAGCTTATGTCCGCTTTGTCTGTCCTTATCTAATTTCTTCAAAGTCGTGGCTCCTCTACCCCGTTTCCTCTGAGACTGTGCTGTCTGTATGGACAAAAAAAATGATAAAATAGAGGGTTGTAACATTATAAACTTACATTAAAAAGAAGGACTAAAGATAGTATATAACATGTAAACTTACACTAGAATCAGGTGTAGGCGCGATCGGGTCCTGCGTAGGCCCCACAGTGTCCTCCCGTGCATGTGGTCCATCCGACTGATCCATATGTATGCCTATTCAAAAACAATATATATTTTTTAAAATATGTTATAACTAAAAATAAATACATAAGTATAGATAAAAATAAATGTATACTAAGCAGATAGGTTCTGTAGATATACAAAACATATATTCAATATAAGGACAATACGGGAGATTGAAAACTAGTTTTTAAAATCCCGTCAACCGTGTATATCTTATTTGACTAACTACCTAAAAAAAATTCAATGGTAATCTCACATCATTCTTCTCATCAAGCAGGAAACAACACATATTAGGACTATTGCTATATCTAGTACTATAACCACTCAGCCATATGAATCGATCAAGATAGCATGATATATACAAGCAAGGCATTTAAAAATTATTTCAAATTTATACCATTTTCAGGTTTCTTAAGACAAAAGAAATAAGCAGATGAAATAAATTAACAAAACAGAATTCCAATGAGCAATATATTGTTGATGTCACATGCTACAAGAAACTCTAAATTTCTTCCTATTTTGAAATAGGTCATGATAGCAGAAGAAAAACAAGAAAAAACGCAAAACCCACGACCAGAAATAGAGACATTCCAAACAACTCAAACTCACAGTTTCAAGTTTCAACTACAGAGACTACAGTTTCAACATACACTCAAAACCAAAAATAAAAAAAATGTGCCCTAAAGACTCACGAGAAATAGGTGCTCGCGTGATGGTGGGGAAGGGAGCTCGAGTGGTCGCCAACGTTCGATGTGGCTACTGTGAGCAGAGGGACAAGGAGAGTTAGTGTACTGGAAGGGGAAAGAGAGATTTCAAGTTATTGCAAAGAATGAGCGGGAAAGACAGAGTTAGGGTTAAGAGTGTACCTCACGGTGGTGGCGAAGAAGCCCTCACGGTGGTTACGGTGGAGAGGAGCTCGCGATTAGGGCAGAGTGAGAGTGAGAGTGAGAGTGAGCGTGAGCGTGATGAAAAAAGAAGAACAGAGACGTACAGAGTGAAGTGAAGAAGGCGCGCGGGTGTAAACGTTATAATCCAAAACCAAAAATAAAACAACATTTTACGTCAGTTGTTTAATACAACTGACGTTAGAAGTCATTTTTAACGTCAGTTGTCTTAAACAACTGACGTTAAAAGTCATTGTTTAATGTCAGTTGTATTAAACAACTGACGTTAAAAACAAATATTTTTTATTTTAAAAACACTTTTAACGTTAGTTGTTGAAGACAACTGACGTTAAAAGTGTATAAGTTTCTGCAAAACCTTTCATTCCTTTGACTGCTGTGCTACTTACCCATGCACCTTGTAACTTAATCCTCTTAATGAGCATTAAGTTTATAGATCAGTTTTGAAGAAAATCAGGTAGTCTCTCTTCTCTATATAAAGTACCATTCTTCTGTATCAGTCTGTAATACACCCTCTTATTTTCGTCTATATTTCGTGCGTTTTCTATTCCTTCACAATATAGCTCTATCATATTTGAGACTTTTGTTATTTCTTCCTATACCTAGACTTAAAGGTTTCTGTCTTAATGGTCAAAAAACTTTTGAGGTTGAGTAAATCACATTACATGGATGGTAAGGTTGAGTGAATCACATTATGCGATTCCCTCACTTTATTTCATCCCTTTCACTCCGCTTTGGCAGCAAGTGACTGTGTATTCAGATGGAGCATCAAGGAATTCAAGTGCGGGAGGGGATGCATCCATTGAAGTTTCTGAGGACAGGACTGAAAAGAAAATGACGTTGAAGCAAAAACTTTTTTATCACTACAAAAAAAAAATTGTTTAGCGACCGTAATATTCGATCGCTAAACATTGTAAATCGGTCCCTATTTAATTTAGCGACCGAATTAGCGACCGATTAATGGTGGTGGTTGAATACACCTTAGCGACCGAAATAATATTTCTGTCGCTAAATGGAGACTGAATATACGGTCGCTAAATAATAATAAACGGTCGCTATTCGGTTGGTCGCATTTTTTGGGTAACCATTTCTAGTGACCAATAATCGGTTGCTAGTTCGGTCGCTAATTTTGGTTACTGTTAACCTATATTAGCGACGGATTTTCGGTCGCTATATCACATCTGTAAATGTTAAATAAAGTTTAGCGACCGAATTATTGGTTTCTAATTCGGTCGCTAAACTGGTTATTATTAAAAAGATTTATTTTAATTTTTAAAATAATTTTTTTTTCCTGATTTTCTTTAAAAGTTAGCAAAATTACTAATAAAACACATCAAATTACTTATGAAATATACAATTATAAGAAATAATAAATATATATAAAAATAATAATCCAAAATGTCGTACAAGAATCGTTTAAAGTCAAAAATATGGAAAAAAAATCAGTCATGATGAGGGGGAGATGGAGGAATCTAATCATCCTCAGTGTCCGTACCACCGACGTCTCCTAGCTGATCGTCCTCTGGAGTAGCATCGATCGGCCGCCGGCGGGCGAACGGAGGAGCGGCAGCAAAGCGGCACAACCGTCAAAGCATCATCTCGAGCAACTGGAGTTTGGATCCTCATCTGCTCCAACACCAGTCGCAGTGTCTGGCCCTGTCGATGCTCGCCTGCATCAGCTGCTGGTGTGCCTGAGTCAACTGTGCAATCTGGTTCGCCATCTACTGCTCTCTCTCGCTCTTCTCCCGAAGCTCCGCGTTCAGCTGCGTGATGGTGTCCTGCATTTGGTGGAACTACTCCTGAGGGACGGTATCGGCGTAGGAAGGAGCAGGCGTGCCGGATGATGAAGCGATAAACTCGCCTCCCAGGTGTCCAAGGCCATACATGTGCCCCTTCCTGTTCCTTCCCCCGACGACCTCCAAATAAATGGCATTATCGTCGACGGAGACAGGAGAGCAGGGCCCATCACCAGTCAAAGCCTCATCTTGTGACTGTGAGGCACGTGATATGGCATCGTCCTTCTTCTCGTTGAAGCCCACCTACAAAGTATAGTTGAAGAGATTTAGTTAAAATTATATCCAATATTAACAAATCATTTATAATAAATTACAAGTAAACACTAAATTAATTTTTTGCTTACAGCATAGTTACGGGCCTTGTCGTTGACCCATGTCCCCGACTTCAACTTCTTCGTCCTCTCCACCAACTCCATAGCAGTGGGGGCCCGCTGTTTCTGTGCTTTCTGCACAGAAAAATATAATCTTAAATTCATAAGAATAATTAAAAATGAAAACTAATTAATTAAATAGTATATTAAGTCAAAAGTTTAATGTATTACCAGCTCGTCGTAGTGGGCGGCGGCTGATTTAGACCCACCGGTCCAAGCACATGCGCCACCATCAGAAGCTCGATTACGCCGAGCTGTGGCCTGGATCTCCTGGAACTTCTCAGTAGCCCAAGATCGTGGTCCAGCTGCCTCCCGATCTCGGGATCCACCCACTTCCCCTTATTCCGACCCTTCCTCGCCTTGTTCGTCGATTCTTCATGACCAGTGAGCCTTTATGCTCAAATATGTCCCTGACGAGAGCCTCTAAAGCTAAGTCCCACCTATACTCTTTCTGCAACTTACAGTTGTTAGGAAATTCGTGTGTACATATATATAATGTAAATTTAATTTAAATAACTTAATAAATTGTTACCTTAAACTCAAGAAACAACTGATCCCTATGGCCCCCTGGGATGGCCTTCCATGTAGGCCATGGACCATCAAACTTGCGTCGCAGGATCTTCGATATCGAATCAGAAGGGCCCTTCGCGGGCAGAAAACTGCAGCAAAATTAGAGCATTAATAAATGTTGTACATAAATTAAAAAACAAGTAAATAGAAATTAACGATACTTTATATATTAAAAAATTAAATTAGCATACTCGTTATCCCCCCTGGGGATAAGAAGAATCCTCCTGTCGGATGGACCACGACTCTCCTGTCCCGATGATGATGATGGTCCTGTCGTCATAGGTGTGGATGATGAGGGTGCAGCCTGTGTCCCGACCACATGAGGCTGGGTAGGGGGTGCAACTCCATCACCCTGAGGTGTCCCGGCCCACAATGGTGCTTGGTCGGGTGGTCTCGATCCGAAGGCGTGGGTCGGCCGCGAAGAGACTCTCGCAGCACGACCTCCACGACGACCCCTACCTCTAGAGGAATCTGCCATCTGTGAAAAAAATGAAAAGATGATTACACAACAATGTAAATAATACAAAAATAAATTACCTAAGTAGAATGACATTTACACAATGAATTATGACATAAATAAATTACCTAAGTAGAATCTCCGTCACTAAATTCACCCTCACTCTCATCAGTATCACTTAATCAGAATGTACCTTCGCTAGATGAGAACAACTCGGATTGATCCATTAACTCTCTTTCAACTTCTTCCCCATTTCCGGAAATGTCCGCCAGAGAATTAACAATAATGTCCGACGTAATTTGCAACGGTACGTGGGGTCTTGAAAACTCGTCATCTTGGTACGGAGCATCTTTTTCAGGCTGGTTGATTACCGATGAGCCTCTGTTTGACTGGTTTTATAACTAGTAAAGACCTTGGCTTTGTGCTTATTTTATATCATTTTTACCCAAATTAGACTTGATTGTCTCTAAGTAGTATTTTGAGTCTGTAAAGTGTTTTTAAGTTAATTTAGTTGATTTAGAGTTAAATAAAATACTTATTATATTTTCTTATTTTCAGGTTAATAAAAGGAATAATTCTGGAGTTTCTCGCCCCGCGAGAAGGCTGTTCGCCACGCGACCCAGAAGGTGACTGTTCCTGGAATTGCAAAACTTTCTGTCTCGCTCCGCGAAGAATGACTCGCCTCGCGAGTACCTGGAAGTCAGAGAGCATCACGGTTTACCCGTGTTGAAGGCCACGGGCGTTACAGTTGGGAATTTGAAGAGTTCGCTCCGCGAAGATATGCTCGCCTCGCGAGAAGACCAAGAGTTGCAGACCTTTCGCATAATTCGCCTCGCGAGCAGTGCTTCGCCTCGCGAGGACTTGGATTCCAGAAACGTGTATATAAGTAGTCTTAGGCAGAACTGAAGAGGAGTAGTTAGTCATAGTGTAGGTAGTCAGAATTAGCCAGTTTTGGCTAGTTTCTGAGCTTGTTAGTCTTTTGTTTTTCCCTTAGTTTAATGTTTATTTCTGTAATGGAGAATTAGTCTCCTAGATTAATCTACTGTAATTGGTTTCTGTTAACACTTGAGGTTCTTGTATTCTTCTTTCATTTGCTTTTCTCTTTTCAATGCAATGCTATATGTTTCTGTTTGTTATTTCAGGAATGTATAGTGTTGTATTGATTCATTTCGGTGATGCCATGTTCTTATACTTAATCGCGTTTGTTATTTCGCGTGTGTTCATTCATGTTCGTTTGTTCATGAGGGCTTAACCCCGTTTGTTATTTCGGGAATAGGAACATGCATCCGTAGTTGTGATTGCGTTGTTAATTGTTGCTACAACCGGGAGGGGATTAGTATCTGCTTAGGATTTGCATGAACCAATGATAGTGGGAAACTGAGAACAGTAGGTTAATCGCTTTTGTTTATTTGCTAATTTCTTAAACTGCTTTGTTTCTTTTCTCTGTTTTTGATTTGTTTTGTTAATTTAGTTTTAATCTCAAAACCCCCATTTCTAACTTTTACTAATTTTCTGTTAATAATAACAACACCTAAAGAGTCCTTGAGAGACGATCCGAGTTGTCGCTCTATACTGCATTATTTTATAATCGCTCGTTCTTTTTGGCGCGTGGCGACAGCGCGGTCAAAAATTGGCGCCGTTGCCGGGGACTCTTGTTTGTTGTTATTAGCAGAAAGTTACATTTAAAAAAAATAAAAAAAATAAAAAATAAAAAATAAAAAAAAATAAAAATTTCTTTGCTAATTAGTTTTGTCTGCTTTGTCTGGTCTGTAAATTTTATTTTCTCCCATGGATAATTACATGTATGGTTATTTGCCTAATGTTTATTATGAACAACCACCTTGCATGTATTATCCTAATTTTAGTGAGCCACCACCATACTATCCTGCCTTCAGAGCTGCACCTTCCGAACCTTCCCTAGAGGACCTGTTCAAGCAAATGGCTGCACAGATAAGTGCACATATGGAAGGAATGATGCAACAAATGGCCGAGCAAACTCAACAGATGATGGAGGCGAGCAATCTCGAATTTCAACAAAAGATGGAGGCTGAATACCAGAGGAGCCAAGCTGAATCTCAGAAGTTGTGGGCTCTAATTGATCAAGTTACCGCCAACTCGGCTGCAATGCTGACTCCACAGCCCCTTGAAGAACCTACAGAGTCAACAGTTATTTTTGAAAATACTTCTGATTATGATTCTGATAATACTTCTGTTGATGATGAATTTAGTGTTGAATCCCCTGATCCTAATGCTTGTTATTGTGATGGAACTGCTTTGTGTGTAGAATGTTTTACAGGTTTATACTTTTCAGGAAAAATAGAAAATGCAGATCGTTTTGCAGGTTTATTTTTTTCAGGAAACTTAGGAAAGGAGGATCAAGAGGACATCTGCTCCACCGTGCTTAAGGATGATGAAGAACCTTTGGGAGTAGATGATGCAATTGAATCAAATGCATGTGTTGAGAGTGATGGGGTGGATGAACTAATTGCAGAATTCCCAGACATTCTAACTTTTTCTGATTCATTTTCTTGTAATATATGTACTAACACTAACCTTTGTGTGGTGTGTGCTGAAATTTCTGCATGTATAGCAGGTGATGAATTTGTTCGTGCAGTGAATGAAGAGAGTGCAGAAAATGAAGCAGCACCAGTAACCCTAGCTAACTGTTTGCCATCTCCCCCTGAGGAGCCACCAGCTCTAGATTTTGCACCCTTGGATTCTGCACCATGGCCAGTCCAAGTGGTTGAAACCCACTTCTATTGGGGAGACTTTATTGAGAAGGAGGTCATCTGTGACCCGAGAGGTAGTGAGAAGTCCGCCGCACTGGGTGGAGTTATTATAATTGTCAAGTGCTCACTCCCACATCAAGGCTGCAAGTCATGGAAGCATGGAATGAGCTTCCGCCCTTTGGCCACCACATGGGCCTTATGCTACAAGCAGTGGGATCCTGGTGGAACCGCCCTTCAATGAGTTTTTCTTACCCTTTCTCCTTTTTAATTTTTTTCCTTTGCTTTATTTCTGTTTTATTGTCAATAATGCTCCTGAATAATTTGAGAAGCTCAGGAGTTGTGTTTGAGTCTAGTTATGGGCAAGTTTGATGGATTTTATTGATTTTGCATATATTTATTGCATGATAGTGTTGACTGTTTACCCCTAGGATTTGAAAAATTTTTGAAAAAAATGATCCCCATATGATTGAAAACTGAACTTTGAGATTTTATTATGATGGCATGATTTATGATAAGTTTGGGGTGATAGGAAGCACACACTAGGGATAGAATCTCTTTCAAATAATTTGCACATAAATGTCCAGGTGAGGTTTTGAGCCTCCAACATGTTTTAAATTGTGAGAATCACTTTTGATTGCACTTTCCTGAATTTGCTTGAATCTCTTTTTGATTTGCATGATTATGTGTTTGCTTCAAATGATTTAGGCATTTTCTTTGTAAATAGCTACTTAGCCTAAAAATAACCGACTCCTAATGCATGTTCCCTAGTTAGCCCCATTGAGCCTATTAGCCTGTTAATTCTTGATAACCTAATGTTATAAGCCCAAAAATCTGGAAAACCATGTTAACCCGATCTTAGGATTAGGAGAGCATGTAATCTTAGAGTGGGTGCAAGAAACTAAGTTTGGGGTGGCTACAAGGTATAATGTGTTGTTTGGGATTGAAAAGAAAAATAAAGAGACAAAGAAAAAATATAAAAAGTGCAAAAATGTGAAAAAGAAAAAAAAAGAAAAAAAAAGAAAAAAAAAGAAAAAGAAAAAGAAAAGTGTAAAAATTCAAAAAGAAAAGAAAAAAATATTAGAACAAATGGCTGTAGTCACCCAAGGCATAAATGAAAAATGAAGAAAGGAACTTGAGTTTAAATTCTGTGTATAAAACTGTTTCATGCTCTTTTAGTTCCAAGGGTCTTCAGCCTAGTACCTTTGTATATCCTACCCTTAGCCAGGCCCCATTACATCCCATAAAGACCTTTTGATGTTGCAAGCATGTTCTCTGTGGGAACCATTTTGAGATGAAAATCAAATTTTTGGGAAGTGCTCTTAAAAGTGAATTGAGTGAAATGTTGATAGCTAGACTAAAATTGAGTGATTGAGTGAACATAAATTTCCCTTGTGAGGAAGGAAGTTGTTTGGATATGGTGATCTCTCTTTTGTGTGTGACTTAGATACCCTGCTTAGATTTCTGATTGTCTGAATAATTAATTTCTCAACTGTTTAGAATAAATGAATGTGGGGATTACTTTGCTTGAAAGGGGGGAACATTGAAAAAAAATAAAAAAATTGTTTTGTAAAATTGCTTGAAATCTGTGTGGAGTTGATTGAATCCTTAAGCTTGCCATGTTTTGCCAGGTCTTGAGTCTTTTTAAGTTTTTGAGTGTAGTTTGCTTGGGGACAAGCAAAGTTTAAGTTTGGGGTATTTTGATGAGCCTCTGTTTGACTGGTTTTATAATTAGTAAAGACCTTGGCTTTGTGCTTATTTTATATCATTTTTACCCAAATTAGACTTGATTGTCTCTAAGTAGTATTTTGAGTCTGTAAAGTGTTTTTAAGTTAATTTAGTTGATTTAGAGTTAAATAAAATACTTATTATATTTTCTTATTTTCAGGTTAATAAAAGGAATAATTCTGGAGTTTCTCGCCCCGCGAGAAGGCTGTTCGCCACACGACCCAGAAGGTGACTGTTCCTGGAATTGCAAAACTTTCTGTCTCGCCCCGTGAAGAATGACTCGCCTCGCGAGTACCTGGAAGTCAGAGAGCATCACGGTTTACCCGTGTTGAAGGCCAAGGGCGTTACATTTGGGAATTTGAAGAGTTCGCCTCGCGAAGATATGCTCGCCTCGCGAGAAGACCAAGAGTTGCAGACCTTTCGCATAATTCGCCTCGCGAGCAGTGCTTCGCCTTGCGAGGACTTGGATTCCAGAAACGTGTATATAAGTAGTCTTAGGCAGACCTGAAGAGGAGTAGTTAGTCATTGTGTAGGTAGTCAGAATTAGCCAATTTTGGCTAGTTTCTGAGCTTGTTAGTCTTTTGTTTTTCCCTTAGTTTAATGTTTATTTCTGTAATGGAGAATTAGTCTCCTAGATTAATCTACTGTAATTGGTTTCTGTTAACACTTGAGGTTCTTGTATTCTTCTTTCATTTGCTTTTCTCTTTTCAATGCAATGCTATATGTTTCGGTTTGTTATTTCAGGAATGTATAGTGTTGTATTGATTCATTTCGGTGATGCCATGTTCTTATACTTAATCGCGTTTGTTATTTCGCGTGTGTTCATTCATGTTCGTTTGTTCATGAGGGCTTAACCCCGTTTGTTATTTCGGGAATAGGAACATGCATCCGTAGTTGTGATTGCGTTGTTAATTGTTGCTACAACCGGGAGGGGATTAGTATCTGCTTAGGATTTGCATGAACCAATGATAGTGGGAAACTGAGAACAGTAGGTTAATCGCTTTTGTTTATTTACTAATTTCTTAAACTGCTTTGTTTCTTTTCTCTGTTTTTGATTTGTTTTGTTAATTTAGTTTTAATCTCAAAACCCCCATTTCTAACTTTTACTAATTTTCTGTTAATAAAAACAACACCTAAAGAGTCCTTGAGAGACGATCCGAGTTGTCGCTCTATACTGCATTATTTTATAATCGTTCGTTCTTTTTAGCGCTTGGCGACAGCGTGTTCAAAAATTGGCGCCGTTACCGGGGAACGGCGCCAATTTTTGACGCGCTGTCGCCACACGCCCCAAAGGTGACTGTTCCTGGAATTGCAAAACTTTCTGTCTCGCCCCGCGAAGAATGACTCGCCTCGCGAGTACCTGGAAGTCAGAGAGCATCACGGTTTACCCGTGTTGAAGGCCACGGGCGTTACAGTTGGGAATTTGAAGAGTTCGCCTCGCGAAGATATGCTCGCCTCGTGAGAAGACCAAGAGTTGCAGACCTTTCGCATAATTCGCCTCGCGAGCAGTGCTTCGCCTCGCGAGGACTTGGATTCCAGAAACGTGTATATAAGTAGTCTTAGGCAGAACTGAAGAGGAGTAGTTAGTCATAGTGTAGGTAGTCAGAATTAGCTAGTTTTGGCTAGTTTCTGAGCTTGTTAGTCTTTTGTTTTTCCCTTAGTTTAATGTTTATTTCTGTAATGGAGAATTAGTCTCCTAGATTAATCTACTGTAATTGGTTTCTGTTAACACTTGAGGTTCTTGTATTCTTCTTTCATTTGCTTTTCTCTTTTCAATGCCATATTATATGTTTCTGTTTGTTATTTCAGGAATGTATAGTGTGGTATTGTTTCATTTCGGTGATGTAATGTTCCTATATATAATCGCGTTTGTTATTTCGCGTGTGTTCATTCATGTTCGTTTGTTCATGAGAGCTTAACCCCGTTTGTTATTTCGGGAATAGGAACATACATCTGTAGTGGCGGTTTTCGTTTGTTAATTGTTGCTAGAACCGGGAGGGGATTAGTATCTGCTTAGGATTTGCATGAACCAATGATAGTGGGAAACTGAGAACAGTAGGTTAATCGCTTTTGTTTATTTGCTAATTTCTTAAACTGCTTTGTTTCTTTTCTCTGTTTTTGATTTGTTTTGTTAATTTAGTTTTAATCTCAAAACCCCCATTTCTAACTTTTACTAATTTTCTGTTAATAATAACAACACCTAAAGAGTCCTTGAGAGACGATCCGAGTTGTCGCTCTATACTGCATTATTTTATAATCGCTCGTTCTTTTTGGCGCGTGGCGACAGCGTGGTCAATTACATTATCAGTAATTATACTGCGAGCCTTTATCTTAATAACACCCAACCATGCACATCGACAACTCCGTGTACTCCCGACATCTTTCCCACAATGGAGATCGTGCAGCACTCAGCATATCATAGAATCTTTGAGCTTCGGGATTTGGATTCTCCTCTATGTATTAGGAACCCATTCCACCATCTTCTCCCCCATCTTCTTCTAGTACAACACCAACCGATGGTCTAGCATTATCCATTATCATCTGCTCGTATGGATTCAATTCTTCCCTCCGGTCACCACTTCCATAGTACGAACCTTCAACCACAATCAGGTTTAAGTCAGGAAACGTCTCACCATGGTTACTCCACCAATAGTAATCAGGCATGAAGCCCTTCTCATAAAGATCGGCTACAACTCCATCCACGCTTTTGAAAGATTCACACTTGCATCTTTTGCAAGGACACCTCAATTGATCACCGCCCAGCCGTATAAATCTCTCCTGGCTAACAAAAAACTCTACAAACTCACCCACTCCAACTCTATACTCTTCCCTAAGACGTTTATTCCGATCCAACCTACGATACATCCATTTCCGATTCTCTGGAATATCCATTGCTGGCAATTAAATAGCCTGACCAATTCTACAATAACACTTATATATTATGGTGCATTCCAATAACTCCATCAATCTCGTTTGCTAAATTGTGTAAATTTGGTTCTTATTTTTATGCTTTCTTAAGCCTCTAACTGATGAAGAGAATAGAGCTCCCAGATAGACATCAACTTGCTTCCATTTGTTTTTTGATGTTCCTTCTTCATGCTACTTTGGTTTGGCTGGTATGTTCTGTTGTGGGATTTTGATCATGGCATTATTAGTACAGGTGATTTTTAGATGACCAAATGAGTGGTAGATTGTGAAAGTGGCTTCTCCTACATCAGACACATAGCAAAGTTAATTTGTTCCTGATTGAACAAAGGTACTCTAATTTAAAGCAATAACAAATACAATGCTCAAACATGTAGCCCAAATTTAGAAGGACAAAAAGTAATTAACAAAAAAATATTAGTGTACATACATATACAAAAACATAATGCTTTAGGCATTAGTAATAGTTTAATCTTGCATGCCATGAGTAATTGCATATATGGAATGCAGGTTGTAAATTATTTTGCAAAAAGTTAAGTGCCAAAATATAGTATAAATGGTTCATTTTTTTACTTGGCTGTTAGTGTTTCCAAAATTCTACAATCTACACTACAACTTAATGTCAGAGATATGTACACCTCAAGAGTATAACCATATAATTTATCAGAAAGTATCACCATGAATTGGAAAAAAAAATCATAGTAATATAACCAATTAAGTATCAAGACAGGTGAGTGCAGCGGAAGGTAACAAAGCGTGGGGAGGACATATCAAGAGGCTTATTTTAGGATAGTTCAGATTCTTTAATAAGGTGCTTTTGTGATGTGAAAATTCACAGAGATGAACCCTCAGAAAAGTTTTGGGCCCTGTTAGACATACCACCAGAGCAGAATTTTTGGACACACTCACAAAGCAACCAAAACAGTAATCATCATTGTTGCAAAAAGAATTTTATAGACTGTGAAATAACAATAAAACGGAGAATGAAGGGCGAAGGGGGATACATAGAAGAAAGGAGGGGATACCTTTGCAGTGGTCCTTGCGGTTGTCCTGTAGTGGCCGGAGCTTTACGATGGTGGCACTGTTTCTGCGGAGGGAAAGACCAAAGATGAGACGGAGGAAAAGGAAGAGAAGAAAGGAAGAGATGAGAGGTAAGAAGACTTACGGTGGTGGCCGTACTGGTGCGGTGGTGGCCAGAGGGATGCGGTTGTGGAGACGGACAGGTTAGACGACGAACTGGCGCGGTGGTGGAGGTAGGGAGCAGAGCTGACAGAGGAAAAATGAAGAAATGAGGAAGAAGGAGGTTCTGTCGAATTTAGGGATTTCAGTTTTAGCGGTTGAATTAATTCGGTCGCTAATTCGGTCGCTAATATGGTTAGTTTGGAATTTGAATTTATAATTCTAGCGACCGATTTAAATTTCGGTCGCCAACACGCTCTATTTTATATTTTTACGCGCCGTTTAGCGACCGAAATAATATCGATCACAAATATAAATAAAGTTTGAAATATGAATTCATAAATTTAGCGACGGATTTTTAAATCGGTCGCTAATATAAATAAAGTTTGACCGTTACATTTAAATCGGTCGCTATTTCGGTCGCTAAAAATCATAAATTTCTGACTTTTACTTTCCTTTATTTAGCGACCGACATAGCGACCGATATCTCTGCTATGCTCTATTTCGGTCGCTATTTCGGTCGCAAAATCAACTCTAACCAGTGTTTCATATAGATCCTACAATCGGTCGCTATTTCGGTCGCAAATAGCAACCATAAAATTCGGTCACTATTTTCGGTCGCTAAATGGCCTTTTTTGTGTAGTGTATATTTTAGGGCTATGTTGCAGAAATTTTTTATCTTTTAATCATGTAATTGTAACTTATGAATTGCTTCAATGAGATACGATTTGATTATACATATAACTTGTTTTATGTTAAGTGTTTATTTATTTTAATTTGCACAAGAATTTGTTTACTAATTCAAGCTAATTAACCAAGATTAAAAATAAACTTGTTTAAAAAAAAGATTAGAAATAAACTGCACTATATATGGAGTGATCTGCGTTAAGAGTGACAACAGGGAGATGACAACGAAATAAAGATAGGAATGAGTTTCAGAGGAATATAGGATTATTTACATCAGTTCTTTATTTAACTGAAGTAAAAATAACACTTTTAACGTCAGTTGTATAAACAAATGAGGTTAAAAGCATTAATAATTCTTGCAAATCACTTTTAACGTCAGTTCATTACACAACTGATGCAAATAGTGATTTAATATTTACAAAACTACCACCGCCTCATTTTTAAAGTCAAACATATGGTCAACTGACGTAAAACGTTCCCGTATATTACATTATTTCCACTAGTGGGTGCACCAGATTCATGATTTGGCTCGTTGTGGTGCACCAGATTCCAGACTTGGCTCGGTCTGGTGCACCAGATTCATGACTTGGCTCGGTTTGGTGCACCAGATTCCTGACTTGGCCCGATGTGGTGCACCAGATTCCTGACTTGGCCCGGTCTGGTGCACCAGATTCCTGACTTGGCTCGATGTGGTGCACCAGATTCATGACTTGGCGTGGTCTGGAGCACCCGATTCATGACTTGGCCCGGTCTGGTGCACCAGATTCAGGGTTTGGCTCTGTTTGGTGCCCCTGATTTTTGACTTGTCTCGGTGTGGTGCACCAGATTCATGATTTGGCTCGGTGTGGTGCACCAGATTCCTGACTTGGCTCGGTCTGGTGCACCGGTCTGGTGCACCTGATTCATGGTTTGGCTCCGTCTGGTGCACCAGATTCATGACTTGATCAGGTGTGGTGCACCAGATTCATGATTTGGCTCGGTGTGGTGCACCAGATTCCAGACTTGGCTCGGTCTGGTGCACCAGATTCCTGATTTGGCTCGGTGTGGTGCACCAGATTCATGACTTGGCGCGGTCTGGTGCACCAGATTCATGGTTTGGCTCGGTCTGGTGCACCAGATTCATGACTTGGCTCGGTCTGGTGCACCAGATTCTTGACTTGGCTCGGTGTGGTGCACCAGATTCCTGACTTGGCTCGGTGTGGTGCACCAGATTCCTGACTTGGCTCGATCTGGTGCACCTGATTCCTGACTTGGCTAGGTGTGGTGCCCCAGATTTATGATTTGGCTCGGTGTGGTGCACTAGATTCCTGACTTGGCTCGGTGTGGTGCACCAGTTTCCAGACTTGGCTCAGTCTGGTGCACCATATTCATGATTTGGCTCGGTCTGGTGCACCAGATTCCTGACTTGGCTCGATGTGGTGCTCCAGATTCCTGACTTGGCTCGGTCTGGTGCACCAGATTCCTGACTTGGCTCGGTGTGGTGCACACGATTCCTGATTTGGCTCGGTCTGGTGTACCAGATTCCTGACTTGGCTCCGTCTCGAGCACCAGATTCCTGATTTGCTCGGTGTGGTGCACCAGATTCCTGACTTGGCTCGGTCGGTGCAGACATGAACCAAGGTTGCAAGGGTCTGGTGCACATGGCACTGACCGGTTGAAGGTGTTGGTGCCAGAAGATGGTGGTTCATTTTGGGTGGCTAGTGACTCGTGCACCGAGTTTGAAAGTGTTACATTGCATCACCCGTGACTTGTGCATGACCACCTTGCTCGGCACACGTCGCAGATGCACCAAGCACCGACGGGCAAATGTTGACTACAAGCTTGAGAGCTTTCCCCTGACCCCCCCTAGACTTTTTAGAAGTTGTGGTGGAAAATCAAACCTGTAAAACAGGGTCCACCACATGTTTAAGTATGCTAGTATACCACATTTCGGCTAAAAGTTCCCAAAACTCCAACCCCTCAATGAAATACAACGAAATTTGGACGTAAATCTGGAAATAATTGATCGGCCTCTGGCTCATCTAGTTTTATAACTAGTAAGACCATTGTTTTATTCGAGTTTCATATCGTTTTCACCCAAATTTGGATTTAATTGTCCTCAAGCAACATTTTGAGTCTCTTAAGTAGTTTTAGGATATTTTAGTTAATTTTGAGTCAAATAAAGCATTTACTGCTATTTCATGTTTTCAGGTTAATAAGAAAAGCAATTCTGGAAATATTCGCCCCGCGAGAGGCTATTCGCCTCGCGAGTCACGACCACTGCTGGGCACCACCGGTCCCCTTTTGTCTCGCCTCGCGATCACCATCTCGCCTCGCGAGCCTGAAGGCCTGACTGTGCCAGAGTAGTCATCCTTTCTGTCTTGCTTCGCGAATCACCATCTCGCCTCGCGAGAACCCAATTTTGAACCGGCGCCACATTTAATATTCGACTCGCGAGCGGGCGCAGATTCTGAAGGTTATAAATTGCTGTTTTAGGGCAGATTAGAGGAGAACTTTTCATATTCACTGTTTTACGATTTTCCAGGTTTTGTATTACGTTTTTGATGGAGAACTAATCACCGGATATTAGTCTACTGTAATCAGTTTCCGCCGCCACTTGAGGTTCTGTAATTCCCAATCTTATTGTTATTCCCTTTCAATATTATTCTGTATGCCTTGTTTGCTTAATTCAAGTTGTATAGAACAAATATTGATTAATCTCGATGATTCTATGTTCCTATACCTTGATCGCGTTTGCTTAATTCGCGTGTGTGTTGTCGTGTTTGCTTAATTCACGAGAGCTTCAACCCGTTTGCTTAATTCGGGAATTAGGAACATATATCTCGTAGTGTCAATTGCGCTTGTCTAATTGCTGCTACACTCGAAAAGGGATTAGAATCCGCTTAGGTCATGGAATTTATATGAATCAATGATAGTTGGGAAACCGAAAACAGTAGATTAATCGTTTTAGCTTATTGATAATCACTTATTGCATTGTTTTTCTTAATTGAATCATTCAACTTCAACCCCCCCAAATAAAAAAAAACTGATTTTGAGGTTAATAACAATCCAAGAGTCCTTGTGATACGATACTCGAGTTGTCACGCCCTAACTATAGTTTTTTGCAAACCACTCGCTTTTTGACCCGTGTGCGAAAGCGGATCAAAATTGGCGCCGTTACCGGGGACTCTTGTTGTTATTAACGGATTTGATGATTAATTTCTGAATTAGTTCTGGCTACTAGGTCTGGTTGTTCTAATTTGTTTGAATTTGATCCTGAAATTGAAAGAACTTTGCACACACGCCTTAGAGCAATTTAGGCTAGCACTAGTTCACCAACCAATAGTGATAACATGGCTGATCAAAGAACATTAAGACAGCTTGCTGCTCTTGATGTTAATTATAATGGTTTGTGTATTGAATATACTGATGTTGTTTCTCCTTTTGAATTGAAATATGGTTTAATACACTTGTTGCCAAGGTTTAGTGGTCTTGCAGGTGAGGAGCCGCATAAACATATGAAAGAATTCCAGGTTGTTTGCTCTACACCTTTGAGACCTGAGGGAATAACAGAAGATCATATCAAACTGAGTGCCTTCCCATTCTCACTTCAAGGTACTGCGAAGAATTGGTTGTATTATCTTGAGCCGAATTCCATTACAAACTGGAATGATTTGAAGAAAGTCTTCCTAGAGAGATACTTCCATGCCTCCAGAGCTGCATCAATCAGGAAGGAAATATGTGGCATTAGACAAGGCAATGAATCATTGGCTGAGTACTGGGAGAGATTCAAGAAGTTGGTGTCCAGTTGTCCTCAAGATCGATTTTTGACAGGGCTTGTTATGCACTTTTATGAGGGATTGCTGCCAATGGACAGAAACATTTTGGATGCTGCTAGCGGGGGAGCACTTCTTGATAAGACTCCAGCTTCTGCCAAGCAATTGATTGAGAATATATCACTCAACTCCCAACAATTCACAACTAGAAACAACTCTGTCGAAACAAGGGGTGTGAATGAGATCCATGGTTCTTCTTCCAACAAGTACCTTGAAACCAGACTTGATGAGCTTACTTCTCTAGTGAAACAGTTGGCAGTAGAAAAAGTTCAAACAGCAAGGTTGTGTGGTATCTGTACTTCTCCTGAACATCTGACTGATGCATGCCCCATTCTGAAAGATGAGTCAGTCACTGATTTGCCTCAAGCATACGCAGTCAATCTTTACAACCAAGGCAACAATCAGAACCGGTATAACATTCCTGACCTTTCCACTAATAAGTACCACCCCAACTGGAGGAACCATCCAAACCTTCGGTATGGAAACTCATCTGCACAACTGTTGGTGTAAGCCCTAGAGGCCAATGTATTTCTTTAGACTTACATTTGTATCTTGCTATTTCATATATATATGATATGAGGCATTCCAGTTTATTGTGTTACTTGTTTAAACATAATAAAGTCCTTAGAATAGAAATTTCAATTTAATAGAATATCAAGTATATGACTTGATCGTGAGACACTATTGAACAATAAAATCCTATTCTTAAATATCCGTAGTCAAGTATTTTATTAATAAGGACAATAATAATACAATTGAGACTATTATGTGTGCAGACTGATGACCATATCTCACGGGTCATGCGTATGAGATATCGAGTCGCCACATAGGTACACATTAAGGTAATGATGTACTGGATTGACCCACCATGAGAACACTACATGGAGCGTTATGTGAGTGTCATAAGTAGTTCTCATAGTGACAATGGTGTATGCAATCCTTCGACCTGAAATCACTACGATCCCTACATGAGGAGTCGTGTGCTTTAATATCATCGAACGTCATCTGTAATAGGATGATTATAAAGACGGTCATTGGGCATACCACGAGCCATGCATAGGGATGTGAGTGACCTAGATGGAATTTGTCCCTCCTACATAACAGGAGTAATATCCGTGGGCCCCCTGATAGAGTGAGACTGTAAAATGCATGGCCGTGCTGAAATGAGTCAATATGAGATATTGACCTCATTTGTTGTTAAGTCTACTCGGGTATCAGGGAACTTGATATTGAACCATACAAGGGTGACACATTCTATGTCTTGTGTTCAATATAGATATATGGACAAAGGGTTAATAATGCACATGAATATTTGTCACAGAAAGGTTTCGTCAAATCATTGACTTTCTCACTACTTAGGTAGCAGTGATGTATTGCTAGATACCGCTCACTGTTTGTAATATTAAATGGGATTTAATATTACTACTAACGTTTTGGGAACCTATAGGGTCACACACATAAGAGTGGATTAAAAGAAGCATTAAAAGGAGAGTTGGACTTTCCTATTGGGCCTAGCCCATAGTACATGGGCTTAGGTCAAATGCTGCTCACTAACTCACTTAAGGAGGCGCTACTATAAGTAGACCACTTAAGTTGTTGTGCCCACACGGTTGATACCCTAGACGCACATAGAGAGTAAGAGTGAAAAATGGGTCTCGGTTTTGAAGCTAGCACTGTAAGACAGAAATGCTTCGGGTTCGTGACATTGGACGTTCACGGAATCTGCTCGTGTGGATACCTTGGAGACACCGTTCGTGCGGTGTTCGTGATAGACGAATTTCAACCAACAGCCATCGCTTCAAGAGGTAAACATTCTAATCATGAATCATAACCATTCGCAAGGATCCTTCGATGGGAATTTTTCCGCTGCGTTTTATTTTGTTTTATACGCAAATTCCCAACAGTGGTATCAGAGCCGCTTGCGAAACCATGATTCTGTTACGTGGTTTACCTGTTATGTATGATAACATGTTTATAATGTGAATCGTTTCTCTGAAAATTGTTTTCTGAAAATCGTTTGCATCCGTTTTGTGAAACATTGTTTCTGTAATTTTCGTATGTATATGATATATGTGTCTATTGCATGTTTGTGTATGTATGCGATATGTACATTGGTTCTGAATCCTTATTATGTTCTGCGATGGCGTCAAATGTTGATGTTAAACATGATTGGTTTCAGTTCTCTGTTGGCAGCGTTAAGGGGTTTCAGACATGAAGAGTTCATGTTGTTGCGGCTGAGGTTCCAAGGGTTGAAACCGTAGCCGCCGTTCCTTGCAATGTGAACTGTTCACGGGTCTTGCGGTTTTAGGGTTGAGAGGTTGAAGCCCTAGCCGCCAAGGAAGCGAGGCACACTTCGGAGAGAAATTTTTTCTCACGGGTCTCTGCGTAGTGTGTAATTTCGAAATTCAAATTTTGAAATTTTATGTCACCATTTAATAATAACATCAATTACAATAAATATGATTTATATTACAATAAATGTGATTTATATTACAATAAATGTGATTTGTAGTAACAACAATCACAATAAATGTGATTTATAGTAACATCAATTATAATAAATGTGATTTATTATATATATGTTACGTTTTCAAAATTCAGATTTTGAAATCTCTAATTTATGAAATTAATAATAATAATAATTGTGTATTATTATTGGTTGTTACTATTTATTTGGTGATGTATGGTGAATGGTTATGGCCTTAGTCCTTTAATTTTTGGTTTATATTTTGAAATACGGCCTGCGTGCCGTGCCTTTCTCTTATATTCCATATGTACATTCTTTTCTCATCTCACTCCCATCACATGTAAAATGAGGTTTCTGTTTATGTAATGTAATGATGGAGACAAGAAGACGTTATCACGTGGGAGATCTTGCTTGGAGAAGCTTGGACGCTCCTAGGTTTTAGTTTAGATTCTCTCATTGGCTTGGGAGAATCAATGCGTTAGGGGCCATAACCATATCACATTTATTTGCCTTATATATGTATGAGATGCATGTATGTATATAGTATGTTAAAAGATGTTTAACTAATATATGTATGAGATGCATGTATGTAAATAGTAATTTAAAGAGTTTAACAAATGATGAGATCAAATTTTAATCAAATCCCTCAAAAGGAAATATTAAGTCACATTTAAAGGCCTTCCGATGCATGGCACTCATCAAGACTATGATCGATTAAGTGTGGGTCCGCCAAAGCGGGGCACCTTTATCTATAATAGTAAGACGCGATGGGACAAATGTAATGTTCAACTGCTATCCATTGGGTCTGACTTAACTAAGCCAACTTCAATAGGATTGAAAGGCTTAGAGGCTCATAAGTTGGGCTTTAGTCCATGTGATGGATTAGAATAAGAGTTATTCACCCAACTGTCCAAGAGTTGCATGAGATGCAATCGGAAAGTGTTTCCTACCTAAATAAACGAATTTTAAGTGATCAACCAAAGCTGACTTAAAGCTAGGTGAAATATGGATCTTGGCCCACTAGAAAATCTTCCAACGGGATTTCCCGAATCAATGATGAGGGTCATTGTTTTGAGTAAAATAGTGGGAGACGTATTTAATTAAAGACCTTATTAAATAACTTCATGGCATGATACTTATATTTTGCATATTTATCTCTGTAGATTACCATGGCATCAAACACATCAAGTAACCTGTCATTGCGATCCGTCCTTGAGAAGGACAAACTATCCGGAACGAATTTTATGGACTGGTACAGAAACTTGAGGATTGTCCTCAAACATGAGAAAAAGCTATATGTTCTTAAGGAGCCTATTCCTGAGGAGCCACCGGCTTCAAGTGCTCATAGGGATGACAGGGATGCTTATAAGAAGCATCAGGATGACGCCTTAGACGTCGGCTGTCTTATGCTTGCTACCATGACCTCTGACCTGCAAAAGCAACATGAGACCATGGAGGCGTACGATATGATCGTGCACCTCAAGCTTCTCTACCAAGAGCAAGAAAGGCATGAGCGGTTCGAAGTTTCCAGAGCCCTTTTCCAGTGTAAATTGGCAGAAGGGAGCCCTGTGAGTCCTCATGTACTCCAGATGATCGGGTACATTGAGAATCTCGAGAGACTGGGATTTCATTTAGGCCAAGAGTTGGCCACCGACTTGGTTCTGTAATCGTTGCCTGAGAGCTATAGTCAGTTTGTCATGAACTTCAATATGAATGATCTTGACAAACCTTTGCCAAAATTGTTGAGCATGTTAAGAACTGCTGAACAAAATATTAACAAAGGAAAGGGGAAGGCCATTTTGATGGTCCAGGCTGGAAATAGCAAGAAGCAGCCCAAGAAGCCCAAGAACAAACAAAAGGGCAAGGGCAAGGGCAAGGGCAAGGCCATCAACAAGATCAAGTCCAGTACTTCTGGCTTGAAGCCTGTGGGTGGTGTGGCTAAGGAAGGCAATTGCTTCCACTGTGGTCGGACCGGACATTGGAAGAGGAACTGCCCAAAATACCTGGAAGAAATCAATAAAAGGAAGGGAAGTGAGACTTCCGCTTCAGGTATGTTTGTTATAGAAGTCAATTTATCTACTTCTGCATCATGGGTATTAGATACTGGATGTGGTTCTCACATTTGTACAAATGTGTAGGATCTAAACAGGAGTAGACCATTGACAAAGGGCGAAGTCGATCTACGAGTTGGAAATGGAGCAAAGGTTGATGCTTTAGCTGTAGGGACTTATGTATTGACTTTGCCCACTGGGCTTACTATTCAGTTAGAGAACTGTTATTTTGTGCCTGCAATTAGCAAGAATATCATTTCCGTTTCTTGTTTGGACAAGATTGGTTTTTCTTTTATAATAAAGAACAAAAGTTGTTCTATTTATTTGGATGATATTTTCTATGCTAGTGCACACATGAGTAATGGGCTTTATGTCCTTGATCTCGAAATGCCCATCTATAACATAAATGCTAAGAGGTTCAAACCAAATGAGTTAAACCCGTCTTATCTTTGGCATTGTCGTTTAGGTCATATAAATGAGAAGCGCATTTCGAAGCTCCATAAAGATGGACTCTTGGACTCATTTGATTATGAATCATATGATATATGTCAGTCTTGTTTATTGGGAAAGATGACTAAAGCTCCATTCACCGGAAAAGGTGAAAGAGCTAACGATCTTTTGGGTCTTATACATAGCGATGTATGCGGACCCCTAAACACATTAGCTAGAGGTGGTTTTCAGTACTTCATCACATTTACTAATGATTTTAGTAGATATGGATTTGTGTATCTTATGAAACATAAATCGGAATCCTTTGAAAAGTTCAAGGAATTCAAAAATGAGGTACAAAACCAACTTGGTAAGAATATTAAAACTCTTCGATCAGATCGAGGTGGTGAATATTTGAGCCTAGAGTTTGATGATCATCCGAGAGAGTGTGGGATTTTATCTCAACTCACTCCACCTGGAACACCACAATGGAATGGTGTTTCTGAGAGGAGAAATCGAACCTTGTTGGACATGGTTCGGTCTATGATGAGTCATGCAAACCTTCCAAACTCTTTCTGGGGACATGCTCTATTAACAGCAGCTTTTACACTTAACCGTGTTCCATCCAAAACGGTAGAAAAGACACCATATGAGATATGGACTGGTAGACGACCCAAAGATGTCTTTTATGAAGATTTGGGGTTGTGAAGCATATGTAAAACGTCAAGTTTCTAATAAGCTTGATCCCAAATCTGATAAATGCTTCTTTGTGGGGTATCCCAAAGAAACCAAGGGATACTATTTCTATAATCCTTCCGAAGGCAAAGTGTTTGTCGCACGGACTGGTGTATTCCTAGAAAAGGAGTTTATCTCCATAGGAACCAGTGGGAGGAAGATAGAGCTTGAAGAAATTCAAGAATCACAGAGTAGCAACCTACCATTGGTGGAACAGGAGCAACCTTCTCTGAAAGTTATGGAGGAACAACCTGCTACAGCAGCACAAGACCAGCATAGGTCTAACATGATACGTCACCAGCCTGAGAGATATGGATTTCTCATGACTCCACAAGGTGATGTATTGCTCTTGGATCAAGATGAGCCTGTGACCTACTAGGAGGCCATCACTGGCCCAGAATCTGAGAAGTGGCTTAAGGCCATGAAATCTGAGATAGATTCCATGTACACCAACCAGGTATGGACCTTGGTAGAGCCACCTGAAGGGGTAAAACCCATAGGGTGCAAGTGGGTTTTCAAAAAGAAAACTGACATGGATGGTAAGGTACACACCTTTAAGGCGTGATTGGTCGCTAAGGGTTTCAAGAAAATTCATGGTGTCGACTATGATGAGACCTTTTCGCCTGTTGCGATGCTTAAATCCGTCCGGATCTTACTTGCTATCGCTGCATACCATGATTATGAGATATGGCAGATGGATGTCAAAACTGCTTTTCTTAATGGAAAGCTTCTTGAGGATGTGTACATGACACAACCTGAAGGCTTTGACATTTCAGAGGATGCCCGAAAGGTATGTAAATTGCAGCGGTCAATCTATGGATTGAAGCAAGCTTCCAGAAGTTGGAACCTTCGTTTTGATGATGTTTGTAAGACAATGACGGATTCATAAAAAATGAAGATGAACCTTGTGTCTACAAGAAGGTTAGTGGGAGCATTGTTGTTTTTCTGGTGTTATATGTAGATGACATATTACTCATTGGAAATGACATCCCTACACTACAAAATGTAAAGACATGGTTAGGGAATTGCTTCTCTATGAAAGACTTGGGTGAGGCTACCTATGTATTGGGTATCAGGATCTATAGGGATAGATCGCTGAAATTGCTTGGCCTAAGTCAGAGTACATATATAGACAAAGTGTTGAGACGTTTTAACATGCATGAATCCAAGAAAGGACTATTGCCTATGTCACATGGTATATGCCTATCAAAGGCACAATCCCCTTCCACTCAAGAAGATAGGGATCTCATGAGTAAGATTCCATATGCATTCGCAATTGGATCTATCATGTATGCCATGTTATGTACTCGACCAGATGTATCGTATGCTTTAAGCATAACGAGCAGGTACCAGTCTGATCCCGGTGAAAGTCACTGGTCTGCTGTCAAGAACATCCTTAAGTACTTGAGAAGAACTAAGGATTCGTTCTTGGTATATGGAGGCGAGGAAGAGCTTGTTGTAATAGGTTACACCGATGCTAGCTTCCAGACCGATAAGGATGATTCCAGATCGCAATCTGGTTATGTGTTCTGCTTGAATGGCGGGGCTGTGAGTTGGAAGAGTTCGAAGCAGGAGACAGTTGCTGATTCTACTACAGAGGCTGAGTATATTGCAGCCTCCAATGCAGCAAAGGAGGCTGTTTGGATCAGGAAGTTCATTACTGAGCTTGGTACGGTTCCTAGTATTGTGGACCCCATTGATCTCTATTGTGATAACAATGGGGCCATTGCACAAGCTAAGGAACCTAGATCTCATCAGCGATCCAAGCATATACTTAGGCGCTTCCATCTCATTAGAGAGATCATCGATAGAGGAGATGTGAAAATATGCAGAGTACCAACACTTGATAACGTTGCTGACCCACTTACGAAACCTCTTGCTCAACAGAAGCATGAAGGTCACACTAGATCGATGGGCATTAGATTTATGCCTGATTGGCTCTAGTGCTAGTGGGAGATTGTGTTACTTGTTTAAACATAATAAAGTCCTTAGAATAGAAATTTCAGTTTAATAGAATATCAAGTATATGACTTGATCGTGAGACACTATTGAACAATGAAATCCTATTCTTAAATATCCGTAGTCAAGTATTTTATTAATAAGGACAATAATAATACAATTGAGACTATTATGTGTGCAGACTGATGACCATATCTCACGGGTCATGCATATGAGATATCGAGTCGCCACATAGGTACACATTAAGGTAATGATGTACTGGATTGACCCACCATGAGAACACTACATGGAGCGTTATGTGAGTGTCATAAGTAGTTCTCATAGTGACAATGGTGTATGCAATCCTTCGACCTGAAATCACTACGATCCCTACATGAGGAGTCGTGTGCTTTAATATCGTCAAACGTCATCTGTAATAGGATGATTATAAAGACGGTCATTGGGCATACCACGAGCCATGCAGAGGGATGTGAGTGACCTAGATGGAATTTGTCCCTCCTACATAACAGGAGTAATATCTGTGGGGCCCCTGATAGAGTGAGACTCAGAAATGCATGGTCAGTCTTGAAATGAGTCAATATGAGATATTGACCTCATTTGTTGTTAAGTCTACTCGGGTATCAGGGAACATGATATTGAACCATACAAGGGTGACACATTCTATGTCTTGTGTTCAATATAGATATATGGACAAAGGGATAATAATGCACATGAATATTTGTCACAGAAAGGTTTCATCAAATCATCGACTTTCTCACTACTTAGGTAGCAGTGATGTATTGCTAGATACCCTCACATCGTTTGTAATATTAAATGGGATTTAATATTACTACTAACGTTTTGGGAACCTATAGGGTCACACACATAAGAGCGGATTAAAAGAAGCATTAAAAGGAGAGTTGGACTTTCCTATTGGGCCTAGCGCATAGTACATGGGCTTAGGTCAAATGCTGCTCACTAACTCACTTAAGGAGGCGCTACTATAAGTAGACCACTTAAGTTGTTGTGCCCACACGGTTGATACCCTAGCCGCACATAGAGAGTAAGAGTGAACAGTGGGTCTCGGTTTTGAAGCTAGAACTGTAAGACAGAGATGCTTCAGGTTCGTGACGTTGGACGTTCACGGAATATGCTCGTGTGGATACCTTGGAGACACCGTTCGTGCGGTGTTCGTGGTAGACGAATTTCAACCAACAGCCATCGCTTCAAGAGGTAAACATTCTAATCATGAATCATGACCATTCACAAGGATCCTTCGATGGGAATTTTTCCGCTGCGTTTTATTTTGTTTTATACGCAAATTCCCAACAACAACAGCAACAACCAATGTTACTGCTGGCACCACCACAGAATTCTCCCCAAGTAACCACCTCTGCACCTTCTGGACCTTCACTAGAGGACCTTGTCAAGCAAATGGCTGCAAACAATCTCCAGTTTCAGCAGCAAACGGATGCTAGTATTCATACTTTGCAGACACTGATTGGACAGCTTGCCACTTCGATGAATACCATGCAGCATGCTCAAGGAACGAACCAACTACCTGCACAAACAGTGGTGAATCCTAATGTTCCAAATCCTAATGTGAGTGCAATTTCTTTGAGATCCGGGAAAGTTGTAGAGGCAGCCCCTAGAAAAAATAAAGAAACTGTTGAGGTAACACCTGAACCTTCTGCTGTTGTTGAGGCTGAAAAAGAGTATGTGCCACCAATTCCCTTCCCACAAAGAGTGCTGAAAAATAAAAAGATTGATGGGGAAGACAAAGAGAGAGAGATTCTGGATGTGTTCAGAAAAGTGGTGGTAAACATCCCGCTTCTTGATGTGATTAAGCAGGTTCCGAGGTATGTGAAGTTCCTGAAGGATTTGTGCACATACAAGAGGAGGTTGAAGGGAAATGAGAGAGTCAATTTGGGGTGAAATGTTTCAGCCCTCATTCAACCTAAACCTGCACCTGAGAAGGTCACCGTCTCAGCCCTCAATCAGGCAATGCCACAGAAATGCAAGGATCCGGGAACTTTTGCCATTCCATGTACCATTGGGGATAGTAAATTCAACAATTGCATGTTGGATCTAGGAGCTTCCATTATTGTCATGCCTACTTCTGTTTTCAACAATCTTGATCTTGGTCCTTTGGAGCATACAGGTCTTACTATTCAGTTGGCAAACAGGACCAATGCTCGCCCCATTGGAGTAGTAGAAGATGTGCTTGTTCAAGTTGATGACTTGATTTTCCCTGCTAATTTTTACATCTGGACATGGCAGGAGAAACGAATTCAAGCAGATCACCAATCATTCTGGGCAGACCATTCATGAAGACGGGAAAAACAAAGATTGATGTCGACGATGGAACCATGTCCATGGAATTCGGTGACATTGTTGCAAAATTCAACATTTTCGATGCTATGAAGCATCCCCTAGAAGAGCATTCTGTTTTTCAAATAGAGTTGCTCTCTAAAATTGTTGACGAGACTTATGATGATTTGGTTGCTGCTGCTGATTTTCTATTTGTTTCGGGCTTTGATGATGTCTACTCATGTGCTGATTGTACTCACACTGACCCTTGTGCTGTTTGTGCTGAGATTGATGCTGCCTTGCAGGGTGACAGTACAAATGAAGATGTTTATTCAACTGAAATTCTTGACAGCACGACTGCCCCAAACATACCATCTATTGAGCAGTCACCTTCCTTGGAGCTTAAGCCACTTCCTGAAAATCTGAAATATGCTTACTTGGAGAGGAATGAAAAACTTCCAGTTATAATCTCCTCTAACCTTGATTTTGATCAGGAAACTAAGCTCTTGGAGGTTTTGAAGAAGCATAAGAAGGCGATTGGGTGGACCTTGGCCGACATACCAGGTATTAGCCCATCCAGGTGTATGCATAGGATTCTGTTGGAGGACGGGGCCAAAACAGTTAGGCAGCCCCAAAGGCGGCTCAATCCATTGATTCTTGATGTTGTGAAGAAGGAGGTAACAAAACTCTTGCATGCGGGTATCATATATCCTATCTCTGACAGCAATTGGGTAAGCCCAGTGCAAGTTGTAGCTAAGAAATCTGGACTCACAGTGGTGAAAAATGAAAATAATGAACTTGTCCCCGCTAGAGTTCAGAATAGCTGGAGAGTCTGTATTGATTACAGGAGATTGAATCAAGATACTAGAAAGGATCACTTTCCTTTGCCGTTCATCGATCACATGCTTGAACGGCTAGCTGGTAAATCACACTATTGTTTTCTTGATGGTTTTTCAGGTTACTTTCAGATCCACATTGCACCGGAGGATCAAGAAAAGACAACCTTTACGTGCCCATTCGGCACATTTGCTTACGGGAGGATGCCATTTGGTCTTTGCAATGCTCCTGGCACATTCCAGAGATGCATGATTAGTATTTTTACTGAATATATTGAGAATTGCATAGAAGTGTTCATGGATGATTTTACTGTTTACGGTTCCTCATCTGATGCATGCTTGGATAGTTTGAATCTGGTTTTAGAAAGATGCATTGAAACTGACTTTGTTTTGAATTATGAAAAATGCCATTTTATGGTTGAACAGGGAATTGTTTTGGGGCGTATTATTTCTAAAAAGGGTATTTCAGTAGATCCTGCTAAGATTGAGGTGATTTCTACACTGCCTTACCCATCTTGCGTTCGCGAGATTCGCTCTTTTCTTGGTCATACAGGTTTTTACAGGCGCTTCATTAAGGATTTCAGCAAGATAGCTCTTCCTTTGTCCAACTTGTTGAAGAATGATGCCATTTTCAACTTTGATGACAATTGCAAAAAGGAATTTAATTTCCTGAAGAAAGCTTTGACCTCTACCCCCATCATCCAGCCTCCTGACTGTACCCTCCCTTTTGAGATTATGTGTGATGCCTCTAACTATGCTGTGGGGGCGGTCCTTCCACAAAGGGTGGGAAAGGCTGCCTATGTGATTTATTATGCTTCTAGAACTTTAGATGTTGCACATGCTAATTACACCACTACTGAAAAGGAACTTCTAGCTATTGTTTTTGCTCTTGATAAATTCAGATCATATTTACTAGGTTCCAAGGTTGTTGTTTTCACTGACCATGCATCTCTAAAGTACTTGTTGAAGAAACCAAAAGCAAAACCGAGATTGATTCGGTGGATGTTGTTGCTCCAAGAATTTAATGTGGAGATTAAGGACAAGAGTGGAGCTGAGAATTTAGTGGCTGATCACTTGAGCAGAATAGCGAGGGATGAAGATCCTTCTCCCATTCAGGATGACTTTCCTGATGAGCAGCTTTTACAGTTACATGGGGTAACTCCTTGGTTTGCTGATATTGTTAACTATCTTGTTGCTGGTGTTTTTCCGACAGGGGCTACTAGGTCTCAAATTCACAAACTCAAGAGTGATGCCAAATATTATGTTTGGGATGATCCATATCTTTGGAAATTTGGCAGTGATCAGGTAATTAGGAGATGTGTCCCCGACTATGAGATTGAATCTATTCTGCATTTTTCTCATGCTTCTCAAGTAGGGGGACATTTTGGGTCACAGAGGACTGCAAGAAAAATTTTGGACTCAGGTTTTTACTGGCCCACTATTTTTAAAGATGCTTATGAGGTTTACCGGACTTGTAAGGAGTGTCAGACAGCAGGTACAACCATCACTCGTAAGAGTGAAATGCCTCAGCAGCCTATGCTTTTCTGTGAGGTGTTTGATGTGTGGGGAATCGACTTTATGGGTCCCTTCCCTGCATCGTTTGGTTTTCTCTATATTTTGCTTGCTGTTGATTATGTTTCAAAGTGGGTGGAAGCTATCCCCACTAGGACTAATGATTCTAGAATTGTTGCAAACTTTGTCAGGTCCAATATCTTTTGCAGGTTTGGAATACCTCGTGCTATCATAAGTGACCAAGGCACTCATTTTTGTAACAGCACCATGGAAGCTTTACTCCGAAAGTATGGAGTTGTGCACAGGGTCTCCACTGCATACCATCCCCAGACTAATGGGCAAGATGAGATCTCAAACAGAGAAATCAAACAGATCTTGGAGAAAGTGGTGCAGCCAAATAGGAAGGACTGGAGCCGCCGGCTAGAAGACGCACTTTGGGCTCAAAGAACAGCTTTCAAGACACCAATAGGGATGTCTCCCTATAGGCTTGTGTTCGGTAAGGCATGTCATCTTCCTGTAGAAATTGAGCACCGTGCTTATTGGGCGGTCAAAAGTTGTAATTTGGAGATGCAAAAAGCAGGCATTGAAAGAAAACTCCAATTACAACAGCTTGAAGAGCTTAGGCTAGAAGCCTATGAAAGCTCTCGAATTTATAAAGAGAAAACTAAGCACTTCCATGATAAGATGATTTCTAGGAAGGAATTCTCTGTGGGCCAACAGGTTTTATTGTTTAACTCCCGCCTGAAAGTGATGGCTGGGAAACTTCGATCCAAGTGGATTGGCCCATTTATTGTTACTGATGTTTTCCCTCATGGTGCAGTAGAAATAAAAAGTGCAGGTAGCAACAAGGTTTTTAAGGTTAATGGGCAGCGCTTGAAGCTATTCCATGAGAGCTCGGTGCCTGAAGATGCTACTGTTGAAGAGCTCTCCTTGGGAGAGCCCACCTACACTACAACTTGATCAGGGAGCACCTTCTCCTTTCCCTCACTCTGATTTTATATTTATGTTATTTCATTGAGGACAATGTATGTTTTAAGTGTGGGGGAGGGAACCAATTGTTTTGTTTTTGTTTTGTCTGCTGTGTTGCTTTGTGTCGTATGTGTGTTGAGTCCTGTGTCGGTGAGCTTAATGGATTCTAATTAAATCTAGCATAGATTAATTGCATGATATTTGTTGATTGCTGATGACTTCCCCCTAGGTTTTGAAAATTGAAAATTGACCCCCATGTGAAAAATTGAAAATTAAACTTTGAGATATTTTGTTATGATTGCATGATTTATGATAAGTTTGGGGTGAAGGGATGCACACACTAGGGATTGAATCTCGGTCAAACAATTTGCAAAAAATGTCCAGGTGAGGATTTGAGCCTCCAACATGTTTTTAATTGTGTGAATCACTTTTAAGTTGCACTTTCCCGGATTTGCTTGAATCTCTTCATGGTTTGCATGCTTATGTGGTTGCATCAAATGATTTAGGCAATTTTCTTTGAAAAAACCACTTGGCCTAAAAGAACCATCCCTAATGCATGTTCCCTAGTTAGCCACATTGAGTCTAATAAGCCTATTGTTTCTTGATGACCTTATGTTGTAATCCAAAAATATGGGGAAAAAAAAACATGTTAACCCAATCTTAGGATTAGGAGAGCATGGATGCTTAGCAAGACAAAGGGTTGCAAGAAACTTAGTTTGGGGTGGCTACAAGGTTTGATATGTCATTCTGGGTTGAGAAAAAAAAAAAAAGGTTGGAGCCAAAGGCAAAAAGAAAAAGAAGAAAAGTACCAAAATGTCAAAAAAGGGTATTAAAAGAAAAAGGTTGTAGTCACCCAAAGCAAAAAGAAAAATGGAAAAAGGAATTTGAGTGGAAATTCAATGTGTCAAAATGCTCATGCTCTCTTAATTCCTAGGGACTTAAGCCTAGTACCTTTGAATATCCTACCCTTAGTCGGGCCTCATTACAACCTTTAAAAGACCTTTTGATGTTGTATGCATGTTTTCATGGGAACTATTTTGAGATGAAAATCAAATTCATGGGAAGTGCTCTTGAAATGTGAAATTGAGTGAAAGGTTGATAACCTAGACAAATTGAGCGAATGAGTGAAATCTTAAATGCCCTTGTGAGGAAGGCAATTGTTTGAAATTGGTGATCTCCCTTTTGTGTGTAACTTGGATCCTCAACTCGGATTACTGATTGCATGAATGATGGAATTCTCAATTGTTTAAAGTAAATGAATGTGGGGGGTTACATTGTTGCAAGGGGGGGAAACATTGGAAAAGAAAATTGTTTTGTTAAAATTGCATGAAGTTTGTGCAAAATTGATTGAATCCTTCAAGCTTGCCAAGTTTGAATCTTTTTGAGTTTTAGTTTGCTTGGGGACAAGCAAAGTCTAAGTTTGGGGTATTTTGATCAGCCTCTGGCTTATCTAGTTTTATAACTAGTAAGACCATGGTTTTATTCGAGTTTAATCTCGTTTTCACCCAAATTTGGATTTAATTGTCCTCGAGCAAAATTTTGAGTCTCTTAAGTAGTTTTAGGATATTTTAGTTAATTTTGAGTCAAATAAAGCATTTACTGCTATTTCATGTTTTCATGTTAATAAGAAAAGCAATTCTGGAAATATTCGCCCCGCGAGAGGCTACTCGCCTCACGAGCCTGAAGACCAGCCTGAGCAGCAACAGTCACCCTTTCTGTCTCGCCTCTCGAATCACCATCTCGCCTCGCGAGCCTGAAGGTCTGACTGTGCCAGAGAAGTCATCCTTTCTATCTCGCTTCGCGAATCACCATCTCACCTCGCGAGAACCCAATTTTGAAATGGCGCCACATTTAATATTCGCCTCACGAGAGGCTACTCGCCTCGCGAGCGGGCGCAGGTTCTGAAGGTTATAAATTGTTGTTTTAGGGTATATTAGGGGAGAACTTTTCATATTCATTGTTTGGAGAATTTTCTAGGTTTTGTATTACGTTTTTGATGGAGGACTAATCACCGGAGATTAGTCTGCTGTAATCGGTTTCCGCCGCCACTTGAGGTTCTGTAATTCCCAATCTTATTGCTATTCCCTTTCAATATTATTATGTATGCCTTGTTTGCTTAATTCAAGTTGTATAAAACAAATATTGATTAATCTCGATGATTCTATGTTCCTATACCTTGATCGTGTTTGCTTAATTCGCGTGTGTGTTGTCGTGTTTACTTAATTCACGAGAGCTTCAACCCGTTTGCTTAATTCGGGAATTAGGAACATATATCTCGTAGTGTCAATTGCGCTTGTCTAATTGCTGCTACACTCGAAAAGGGATTAGAATTCGCTTAGGGCATGGAATTTATATGAATCAATGATAGTTAGGAAACCGAAAACAGTAGATTAATCGTTTTAGCTTATTGATAATCACTTATTGCATTGTTTTTCTTAATTGAATCATTCAACTTCAACCCCCCCCAAAACTGATTTTGAGGTTAATAACAATCCAAGAGTCCATGTGATACGATACTCGAGTTGTCGCACCCTAACTACAGTTTTTTGTAAACCACTCGCTTTTTGACCCGTGTACGACAGCGGATCAATAATATAGCAAGAGTGCCTGAAAAAATTCAGGTCAAAATTCAATTTGTAGCCTAGGTTCCTTGTCGTCGAACTGTTGCATATCCCTGATTTCGGTTGAAAAATCATAAAAAATCACAACCTTCATGAAATACCACGAAACTTTGTGGACACCTTGGGAATATTATAATTTGTGTGCTTGCAAACAATCAGCTCAAAATTTGATGGCTGGACCCGTTTTCCATTTTTTGGGGATTGTTTCGGTTTTCCACTTTGAAATTTATAAAAAAAATGGTATGGTGAAAAATTCTGTAAATTTTTCGTCCCCTAGATCCCATTTTTATAAGTATTCCTGCAATAAATCAGGCGAAAATTCGACCTCTAGCTTGGAAAAAAAGAGTATGTCTCCCCAGCAAAAAGGATGTCTTGTGCTAAAAAATGGGTCTTTACATATTTTGCTATTATACGTCCCTGCCCTTTGTACACACCGCCTGTCGCTCCTACCGATTGAATGATCCCGTGAAGTGTTCGGATTGCGGTGATGTGGACTGTTCGCTGCTGGCGACGTTGTGAGAAGTCCACCGAACCTTATCATTTAGAGGAAGGAGAAGTCGTAACAAGGTTTCCGTAGGTGAACCTACGAAAGGATCATTGTCGAATCCTCACAAAGCAGTGTGACCCGTGAATTTGTTTGACTTCTTGGGTGCGGCTTGAGGTGCATGGCGCCTCGGTCCCCCTTGTGTTGGGAGGTGCCCTCCTCGTGCGGGCCCATCCTGGCCCATTAACAAAACCCCGGCACCGAATGCGCCAAGGAAATCGAGATTTTCTAGCACATCCCCAGTCGGCACCAGAGACGGTGCCTGTGTGGTGGCATTGTGACACGTGTATCCAAAAGACTCTCGGCAACGGATCTCTCGGCTCTTGCATCGATGAAGAACGTAGCAAAATGCGATACTTGGCGTGAATTGAAGAATCCCGTGAACCATCGAGTCTTTGAACACAAGTTGAGCCCGAAGCCATTAGGCCAAGGGCACGCCAGCCTGGGTGTCGTACATCGTTGCCCGAATGCCTCAGCCCTGTTGCTAGGCATAGTAAAGGGGCGAATATTGGCTTCCCATGAGCGATGCCTCACGGTTGACTGAAAATTGAGCCCGTGGTGGAGTGCGTCGTGATGGATGGTGGTTGAGTAAAAGCTCGAGACCGACCGTGTGTGTCACCCCTACCGGATTTGGGACTCTTTAACCCATGAGCGGCCGTTGGCTACCCACGACGGGACCTCAGGTTAGGCGGGGCTACCCATTGAGTTTAAGCATATCAATAAGTGGAGGAAAAGAAATTAACAAGGATTCTCTTAGTAACGGCGAGCGAACTAGGAAGAGACCACGAAGAGAATCGGTCACCCTCGGTGTCCGAATTGTAGTCTGGAGAAGCGTCCTCAGTGTCGGACCGGTCCCAAGTCCCTTGGAAGGGGGCACCGGAGAGTCAAAGAGTACTTGAAATTGTCGGGAGGGAAGCGGATGGGGGTCGACGATGTGCCTCGGTCGGATGTGGAACGGCGAGAGCCGGTCTGCCAATCGACTCGGGACATTGACCGACATGAATTGTGATGGTGGCCCAAGCCCGTGTTGTTAGCATGCTCGTGGAGACATCATCATCGCAATTGTGGATGGCAGCACGTGCCTGCTCGGTGTGCTTCGGCACCTGCGTGCTCCGGGCGTCGGCCTGTGGGCTCCCCATTCGGCCCGTCTTGAAACACGGACCAAGGGGTCTGACATGTGTACGAGCCAGCGGGCGAGTAAACCCGTAAGGTGCAAGGAAGTTGATTGGTGGGATCCCCTTGTGGGTTGCACCGCCGACCGTCCGTGATCTTCTGTGAAGGGTTCGAGTGTGAGCATACTTGTTGGGACCCGAAAGATGGTGAACTATGCCAGAGCGGGGTGAAACCAGAGGAAACTCTGGTGGAGGCCCGCAGCGATACTGACGTGTAAATCGTTCTTCTAACTTGGGTATAAGGACGAAATACTAATCGAACCGTCTAGTAGCCGGTTCCCTCCGAAGTTTCCCTTAGGATAGCTGGAACCCGCGGGCGAGTTTTATCGGGTAAAGCCAATGACTAGAGGCATCGAGTTTTATCGGCCGCTCCGTTGAGCCGTGCCACGGAATCGAGATCTCCAAGTGGGCCATTTTTGGTAAGCAGAACCGGCGATGCGGGATGAACCGGAAGCCGGGTTACGGTGCCCAACTGCCCGCTAACCTAGACCACACAAAGGGTGTTGGTCGATTAAGACAGCAGGACGGTGGTTATGGAAGTCGAAATCCGCTAAGGAGTGTGTAACAACTCACCTGCCGAATCAACTAGCCCCGAAAATGGATGGCGCTGAAGCAGGCAACCTATACCCGACCGTCGGGGCAAGGTCCATGCCCCGATGAGTAGGAGGGCGCAACGGTCATCGCAAAACCCGGGGCGTGAGCCTGGCCGGAGTGGTCGTTAGTGCAGATCTTGGTGGTAGTAGAAAATATTCAAATGAGAACTTTGAAGGCTGAAAAGGGGAAAAGTTCCATGTGAACGGCACTTGCACATGGGTTAGTCGATCCTAAGGGACGGGGGAGACCCGTCTGATAGCGCTCTGTGCGCGCACTCCGAAAGGGAATCGGGTTAAAATTCATGAACCTGGACGTGGCGGTTGACGGCAACGTTAGGGAGTCCGGAGACGTCGGCGGGAACCCCGGAAAGAGTTGTCTTTTCTGTTTCATAGCCTACTCACCCTGGAAATGGCTCAGCCGTAGGTAGGGTCCTGCGGCTGGAAGAGCACCGCACGTCGGGTGGTGTCCGGTGCGCCCCCGGCGGCCCTTGAAAATCCGGAGGACCGAGTGCCTCCCACGCCCGGTCGTACTCATAACCGCATCATGTCTCCAAGGTGAACAGCCTCTTGTCGATGGAACAATGTAGGCAAGGGAAGTCGGCAAAATGGATCTGTAACCTCGGGAAAAGGATCGGCTTTGAGGGCTGGGCATGGGGGTCCCAGTCCCGAACCCGTCGGCTGTCGGTGGACTACTCGAGTTGCTCCCGCGGCGAGAGCGGGTCGCCGCGTGCCGGTCGGGGGAGGGATTAGAAACGGGCCCTTCGGGGCCTCTTCCCCGGGCGTCGAACAGTCGACTCAGAACTGGTACGAACAAGGGGAATCTGACTGTTTAATTAAAAACAATGCAATGCGATGGTCCCTGCGGATGTTGACGTAATGTGATAGTTAGAAACTCAATCACATGATCATATTCCAAAAGTTGAAACAAAAACTTCCTCGGTCACAAATGCAAGCATTCGACCTTCATTGGAAGAGATCGGTAGAGATTTTTGTTTTAAATATCCTCTTAGTATGTGAAAATATAAGTTAATACAAGACTATAGAAAGTGGTTTCAACTCAAAAGGAGTTTTCTACCATTTTAGAGAGATTTTAGAAGTTTAAAGCATATAAAGAATACATAAAGTAAACTAAGAAATAAAAGATGAAACTTGCAAAAATATTCATATGAGAGCATTACCCTTAGTATAAGGAAGAACTTTAATGAAGGACTTAAGTAGAAAAGATGAATAAAAACTAAAGCTTTAAGAGCTTGAACTTTTAGAAGAAAGAAGAAGATGAAGGTTTAACGGAGGTTGAAGGAGGAAGATGATGAAGTGAAAATGAAAGGGGTATATATAGAGAGGGGAGAGAGTGGCACGAAATTGAGGAGAGAGGAATGAGCTTGGAGAGCAAGTTTTGACCTTGTGCCTTGTTTGGTTGAAGAGGAAAGAGAAAAATAGGTTTTTAGAATATAATATGATATATTTCAAAAAGTCCATCATGACCACTTTTTAGGAGGTAGCTTAGGCCATACCTCTGTTGAGTCACCTCACTCCCTCATCTCACCTCAAGCCTTTTATGTCTCCTATTCTGCTCCATCTCGTACCCAGTTGCATTTCCGATCGTAATTCTTCCGACGTTTTCGCCCGAATAAAATATTTTATTTTATTTTTGAACGAAAATTTTCAAAATTACCAAAGTTGAAGGAAACATAATAAAAACACTAACTATCTCGTTCACGAGTCAAAATTAGGTTTTCTGCACAGTAAACTTGTACCGGCAGTGAAAACGCAGACCGGCTTTCGTCTGAATTTTCAACCTAAAATTTTACCGTAACCCTCTACCATAAAGTAGACTATGAATATTATTTTATTTTAATCAAAAACACTTTCTAACTCTCAAATTTAAATTATAATTTAATTATATTTTAACCGGTTGAACATCATAATTAAAATCAGGCTGTTACATTACTACCCCTCTTAAAAGAAAATTTCGTCCTCTGAATTTACGTACCTTAGACAAGATGTGGATATTGTTGTTGCATATCCTACTCGCGTTCCCAAGTAGCATCTCCAACAATTTCATCCTATACGACCTTAACCAAAGGAATTTGTTTACCGCGAAGCTCCTTAATTCGTCTATCTGCGATCCTTACAGGTAAAGCATCGTGCTCTAGATTCTCTCCCAGTTGTATAGACTCAAACTCAATGACAAGTGAAGGATTTGGATAATACTTTCTCAATTGAGAAACATGAAAGACATCATGAAGGTAGGAAAGATTGGGTGGTAAGGCAATTTCGTATGCTACTGGACCAATTCGTCGAAGAATTTGAAAGGGTCCAATGAATCGAAGAGTAAGTTTTATGGACTTGATAGCTCTGCCAATTCCAGTTTTTCGAGTAACTCTCAAAAACACGTGATCGGATTCCTGAAATTCTAATGGTCTCCTTCTCTTGTCACTGTAGCTCCTTTGCCTATCCTGTGCTTCCTTCATCTTTTCCCGTATCCTCCTGACTTGCTCCGTAGTTTGTTACACCACATATGGACCCAAAACTTGGTTCTCACCAGTCTCATACCAACACAGCGGGGTCCTACACTCTCTGCCATACAAAGCCTCATATGGTTCCATTCTGATACTACTATGGAAACTATTGTGATAAGTAAATTCAATCAATGGTAAGAACTCATCCCAACTGCCAGTGTGATCCAATACGCAAGCTCTCAATAGACCCTCCAATGATTGAATTGTCTTTCTGACTGTCCATCGATTTGGGGATGATAAGAAGAACTCATCCTCAACTTTGTTCTCAAGGCATTTTGCAATTGTCTCCAAAATCTATATGTGAATCTAGGATCTCGGTCTGAGACAATGCTCGATGGCACACCATGTAATCTAACAATTTCTTTGATGTAAATCTGAGTCAACCTTTCCAAATTATAACTTTCACCAATAGATAAGAAGTGAGCACACTTCGTCAACCTATCTATGATAACCCAAATCACATCACGCTTCTTAGGAGTTTGTGGTAATCCAAACCCAAAATCCATAGCTATACTATAAATTTTCCACTCTGGGATATCTAAAGATTGTAGTAATCCTGCTGGCTTCTGATGTTCAATCTTAGCTTTCTGACACACCAGACAAGATAAAACATACTCCGCTACTTTTTTCTTCATCCTTGTCCACCAAAACATTTTCTTCAAATCCTTATACATTTTTGTGGATCCAGGATGGAAACTCAACTTACTCTTATGTGCTTCCTCTAAAATCATCTTCCCAAGTTCTGCATCCTCTAGTACACGTATTCTATCTCTAAACCTTAACACACCATCCGTTCCTCTATTAAACTCAGAAATTTTTCCTTCATCGATTCCTCTACTTACTTCATGGAGGTATAGATCCTGAACTTGTTTATCTTTAAGATCTTTCATAAAATCACTACTAATAGTGATCATACTTGAGCAAATCTTATTCTCAACCAATTCCATTCCTAAGTTCAAATCCCTGAACTGTTCAAGCAATTCTAACTCCGTAACCATCATCGCAGACAAGTGCAAGGATTTCCTACTTAAAGCATCCGCTACGACATTGGCCTTCCCAGGATGGTATAGTAATTCAAAATCATAATCTTTGTTAAACTCCATCCATCTTTGTTGTCTCATATTCAATTCTTTTTTATGGAATAGATACTTCAGGCTCTTGTGGTCACTGAAGACGTTAAACTTTGCTCCATACAAAAAGTGTCGCCATATCTTTGATGCGAACACTATTGCTACTAACTCCAAATCATGAGTCGGATAATTTCTCTCATGAATTCTCAACTGTCGAGAAGCATAAGCCACGACTCCTCCCTCTTTCATCAAGACACAGCCTAAACCTTGGTATGACGCATCACAATATACGTCAAATTGTCCTAGTGGATCTGGTAAGATCAACACAGGTGATGTAGTCAACCTGTCCTTCAGCTTTTGAAAACTTTGTTCACACTTGTTCGTCCATACAAAAGCTATATTTTTCCTCGTTAACTGCGTCATAGGCAACGCAATCTTCGAGAATCCCTCTATGAACCTCCGATAATATCCAGCTAGTCCTAGGAAACTCCGTACTTCACTTACCGACTTAGGCCGTTCCCAATTAAGAACTGACTCAAACTTAGCTGGATCTACGGCTATTCCTTCTTTATTAATCACATGACCTAGGAATTGTACTTCTTCTATCCAAAACTCACACTTGGAAAGTTTGGCATAAAGCTGCCTATCCTTCAAAACTCGCAATACCAATCTCAAATGTTCCTCATGCTCTTCCCGCGTATGAGAATAAATAAGAATATCGTCGATGAACACAACAACAAGCTTATCGAGGAACGATCTGAAAATTATGTTCATATAATCCACGAACATAGCTGGCGCATTAGTTACACCGAAAGGCATAACTAAATACTCATAATGCCCGTATCTCGTCCTAAAAGCCGTCTTGGGTATATCTTCCTTTCTTACTCTGATATGATGGTACCCAGATCTTAAATCAATCTTAGAGAACACTACTGCTCCTTTCAACTGATCCATCAAGTCATCTATCCTAGGCAACGGATACTTATTCTTAATCGTCACCTTATTCAACTTCCTGTAATCCGTGCACAATCTCGCACTTCCATCCTTCTTCTTAACAAATAACACTGGTGCTCCCAACGGTGAAACACTCGGTCTGATAAACTCTTTTCCTAACATGTCATCCAATTGTTCCTTCAACTATGCCAACTCAACCGGTGACATCCTATAAGGAGCTATAGATATAGGCCATGTCCCTGGTACGAGATCTATAGTGAATTCCACTTCTCTTTCTGGTGGCAAACCTGGAACATCTGGAGGGAAAACTTCAGGAAACTCTCTCACAATAGGCATGGAATCTATGCTGGGAGTCTCATTAGCCTCCACTACGAAAAGCATCACAAACTATTGAGAGTTGTCACTCCTCGTAGAAACTCCTTCATTGGCAGATGCTACACTAAAAGGTTCAAGAAATGATAAAGTCTTGCTTGAACAATCTAGCACTACATGGTTAGCCGGAAGCCAATCCATACCAAGAATAACATCTATCTGTTGCATAGGCAAACATATAAGGTCTACAATAAATGTCCTATTCTCAACAACGATAGGACACTGTAAACAAACCGACATAGTAGTCAAAGGATTGCTAGTTGGAGTAGACAGTGTGAAGGTATAAGGTAATTTGGAAACAGTTAAGTTCAAATGGTCCACACACTCATGCGAAATAAAATAATATGTAGCGCTTGAGTCAAACAACACATACGAGAGTCTACCAGCTATCAAACACATACCTTGTATAAGATCAACAGATTGAGAGGATTCAGCTCCCCTCATGATAAACACTCTTCCAATGGCTTGAGGTTTGGCCACTTGTGGTCTTGCTGCTGGGACTCCTCTTCCAGCTCCACCTCTATTGTCTCCAGTTCCTCTTCCGGTAGCTGTCGGTTGTTACATAACCCTTTGTCTGCAATCTCATGCCACATGACCAGGTTTCCCACAGTTGAAACAGCTAGGCCTATTTGTACACTCTCTAGCATAATGAGATCCTCCACATCTGAAGCAAACTAAGCCTTGTGGTTACTGACCCGTTCTAGGCACTGGTGCTGGAGTCGGTGTTTGCCCGGGTCGAGCATATGGTCTCTGTCTCTACTGAGAACCACTTTCTCCTCACCTCTGGAAACTTGATCGGTTAGGACCTCCACTCCTCAGTTGTGTCTGTTCATTGGCCATCCTTAGGTCTATACTTTCAATGGCACTGCATCTCTCGACTAGTTCTAGGAAACATTATATGTCAAGAGACAGTACAGCCCTCTACAGCTCATCTCTGAGTCCTTCCTCAAATCTTCTACATTGCAAGTCCTCACTTGGAAACCTCTGATAGAATTCCGAAAACTTGATCAAAGCTTCAAAACGTGATGCATACTCACCAACAGACATGTTTCCTTGTTTGAGGTTTGTGAATTCCTTTTCCTCCCCGCGTCGAATTAGACGCGGAAAATATTTTTCGAAAAAAACAATCAGTGAATAACTTCCAGTTAATGTTCCTATCCTCAGCTTCCAACAGTCTTTTCTTTCCCTTCCACAAGAATTCTGCTCCTTCGGTTAGCATGAAGGTAGCATAGGTCACTTTCTTCTCCTCGCTGCAGCGCATAGTAGCAAATATCTTTTCGATCTCTCGTATCCACCATTCTGCTTTCTCTGGGTCATACTCTCCTCGGAATTGAGGTGGTTTTCCGTTAATAATATTAGTCAATCCGGCATCTTCAGCTGCTATCGCCCTTCTCTGATTCTTAATTTCTAGTTGTTCTTTGTTCATATGCAGTATCTCAGCATTATGCTGGGTTTGTAGTAGCACAGCAGCCGCTAGGGTTTCCATTGCACTTGGAGTCAAAGATGATCCTCCTCCATTCTCAGTATTGTCGGCATTACCATTGACAACTCCAATAATCCTTTCTGGAGTTTCTTCACCACCGTTAGTTGGACGTCCTCTTCCGCGAGCCATGATTCTGTTAAAAGAAATCATCCGCTCTTATTAGTATGACATATAATTCTACATAGGCAAGTATATAAATACCATATGCCAGACTAATATTAACCTCTCTCATCAGATTCTGACACACTACCCAACTTCTAAGCATAGTCAACATCAGATGTGGATTCAACTAGACACGGCAAGTAACAACATCCTAAACCTCGCAGTCCTTGATTCTGATCGGACATAACCCACAATCCGTTTTAGAACCAAACTGCTCTGATACCAAAATGAGACACCCCATTGTGCCCCGATGTTTTATTAGCTTAAAACCTTATTAATTAATTCTTTAATCGCGCGCTTAGCGTGAAAAGTACGTAAAAATTAAAACTTTATTTAAACATTCATATAACTTTTGTAAATTAAACACACCAAGGTTGTAATATATATAAATACACACCTGTTTATTTATTACATTACCAAAACATTGTTGAGGGAATCCTCTCAGTAGGATCCCTCATAATCATAAACTTAAAGTAAAAGCCATACTTAGCGGAAACATATAAAAATACTCCTTCTTAGACATATTAGCCATACTATCTATACTCTACTCGCCATGGATCACAGCTCGACCTCCAGCGTCTGGTTTGTAAGGAGTTCCATCCAATTCCTCAGCAACCTCCGTTTCATACAGAGCTCCGTCCAGCTCCTCAGCAACATAATCCTCCATTGGGTCTTCTAATGTAAGTAAAGTAACCCACAAGAATACAGAAACATAGGGGATAAGAAAACAGTTCTATCATCAAAAAGCAGAAAAGAGTCATTGTAAATCATACAGTAATTGTCACAGACAAACAACGCACATAACTAACAGATCACCCTCAAGTTAATATATCATCCTCTACCCCTAATCTCATGCTACTCAAATACACCATAGCTGCACACCTATTTCCTAAGGTGGAAGTGGTCTAGCGAGAACTCTTGATTTTTACGTGTATTATATTACCAATACACAGTGTATTATATTATCAATACACAGAAGTGTTTTACGTGTATTATATTACCAATACACAGTGTATTATATTACCAATACACAGATGTCCTTGCGTATTATATTACCAATACACTTTTGTCTTTGTTTATTATATTACCAATACACTTTTGTCCTTGTGTATTATATTACCAATACACGGTTGTGGACAACACACTAGTGCAGAAAAGGGATTCCACATCGGTTATTTTAGGCTTTTCACATCGGTTTTCAAACTGATGTTGAAAAGACCAATGTGGTTTATTGCCACTTTACACATCGGTTTTAAAACCGATGTTTAAAGTACATTTTTAACAGCGGTTTTTAAATAAACCGATGTGGAAAGTTCATTTGTCAATTGGTAAACTATTGGAAATATCACTTTCCACATCGATTTTATGGAAAACCGATGTAGAAATTAGACTTTACAGATCGGTTTTAACAAAATCGAAGTGAAAATTTCAATTTACACATCGGTTTTCTGTAAAACTGATGTGGAAATTTCACTTTCCACATCGGCTTTCTGTAAAACCGATATGGAAATTGAAATTTCCACATCGGTTTTTTTAAAACCGATGTGTAAAGTCTAATTTTTTTTTTGAAACTGTTATTTACATTTCTATCATTCCTTTCCCCTGTTTCAGTAATAATGCAGATCAATACCAGAATAACATACTGTAAATATTCTCAACAATCACTTTTGTACAACAAAAACACAATTAATATATACTGAATTTATTACGAACAATACATATGTACGTTCAATTACATTCAGACAACAAATATAATTGGAAACCAAAAAGCTACATGATATATTATAGATTTCATATCAAAATACATATGATCAGTTAAAAGTACACTATAGCCATTACATGATAAGTTTTTAAACTAACTAACTAACTATATATATATATATATATATATATATATATATATATATATATATATATATATATATATATATATATAAAACTATGGTTGGTACACTTCAAGAAAGAAAGTTGCCCAATGCCTCCTTATGTTGTTGATGTCGGAATCAGATAATGGAGTTGGATTGTTGAATATCTGCAAGTTTAATTGGACAAAAGATTATATATTTTAAGTAATTAATAAACTAACATAAAAAAATATAACGGAGCTATAACTGTTACTTCTAATTGTTATCAATTAACATTTACCTCGTGCCATCTTTCAGTGATCCTGGAGGAGATAATTTCCAACATCCACTACATCACATAGTATCCACATTCCCATGATCCACGTTGTATACGTGACTACGTACAAATGAAACCCAATTAGAATATGAGGAATTAAATAGAAATCAATAATTATACCCACTGCATTTGATGCATTTGAACTAATAAATATCTTACACTAGGAATAATACATTTGATAGCCCGACGCCTTTCACCACGCAACATGTGGTTTGCATTAATAGAACTATCGTGACAAAATAAACATTAATTAAAGTATATCTAATAGATTTCAGATAATTAAAACAACTGTATTACTGATTATAAAGTATTTTAATGCTTACATTTCGATGATCGTCTTCAGTTCATTCGCCGGCTTATTTCCAATTGAGCAGAAGAAGACTACGACGTTCATCCTAGGGTACAAGATCAACAGTTGCCAATGCTGGCTGTATTTGCGGAACAGTTAGTGACTAAGTCATATACAGTTATAATTAAATAACCGGTACTTACTTATTGAGATAAGGCTCAAGGTAGAATTGATGATCGTCTCGGGCAAGTATATCACGTATGGTGGTGACCCGGTCTTTTGATGCTAGGAGAACATCACCCTGAATGAACATGGGGTCAATGAACACATAAAGGGCGAGGTTACCCTGATCAACTAACACACGATGCAGATACCTAATATTTTGAAAAAACATGTTAATTATCATAGTATTTAAAAATTAATTACTTAACTTATAAATAAAATATACTTACGTGCACCATAACGATAGGTGTGCAGAACTAGCCATTTCTTTATTGAGTACAATCTCCATAAGTTCCTTCTTTGGGATATGCAGTTCATCACCTGGAATGGCATCATGTTCCATCCTCACCAAAGCTGCGTCATTCTCCATGGTGACAACCTGTATAGCCAGAAGTTTAAAAACATCACAAGGTGCCCCTTTGTCGATCCCCTAAACAACAAAGATATATATTAGTAATCACAGATAATGAAGTTATTTCATTGGTAATTAATTAAATGGTCAAATGAATACCTTGGCTGGAGCAGACATCTCTGGTCTTCCTGGATCCGACCTTTTAGGCAGAATATGATGATTTCCAACATCCTATAACGAATAAAAATAAAGCATTATCTTTAAACAATAATAAATAATTTCAACTATGAATATAGAAAAACACAACTAACTGAATACCTCAGATGCAACAAGAAAGCTGACCAATCATCCTAACTCATCGATTTTCACACCATCGTTTCTTTCGACCCACTGGCATTTAAAAACAGGTACTCTAAACTTTGTGTAATCAACCTCCCATGTCTCTTCAATGATTCCAAAGTATGAAACGGATACCATAACAGGGTTTTTATCTTTCGAACTAGAGAAATGCATGGACTCAGCGACGACCATAACCCCACTGTTTTGCATAGTACTTTTGTCATCCTGGGACTTTGTATAGAAGTGAAACTTATTGATATCGTACCCACTCCAGCATATGACATCAAATTTAGGCCCCTGTGCTAGCCATTTTAATATATCAGATGCAATACCATCCTTTGCAATTTTTTCTTTAAACCAATTCAAGAAAGTCTTGTTATGCTTGTTCAAACACCATTTTTCATTCATTCTAGGGTAAGTTTCGTTGATGATGCTTTTGTGCTCACATAAGTATGGTTCAACCTCATCAGTGTTATTCAATATATACAAATGTGCTTGAAGCACTTCCTCCCGATCCATGCTCTTAACAGTGATACCTCGTGTACCCTTACCATCATATCTTCCTTCGTGACGAGACTTCGGAAGCCCTATAGGTTCCGCTTCTGATATGTAGTCTGTAAAAAGACTCAATAGCTTCTTCTGCAACATACCTTTCAACAATAGATGCTTCGGGACGGTGTGGATTCTTCATATATCCTTTCAAGATCTTCATGTATCGCTCAACCGGGTACATCCACCTTAAATAAACGGGGCCGCACAATCTAATCTCCCTCACTAGATGAACAGTCAAATGAACCATGATGTCAAAAAATGAAGGTGGAAAATACATCTCCAATTGGCACAAGATAATGGCTGCTTCATTTTCCAAGTCATCCAACTTTTTAGTGTCAATGACCTTGCTACATATAGCATTGAAGAATAAGCATAACCTAGTAATGGCATGTCTGACTTTTTTAGGCAATATGTCACGAATGGCCACCGGTAGTAGTTGTTGCATCAAGACATGACAATCACGAGACTTTAAGCCAACTAATTTGAGATCTTTCATTGAGACAAGTCTTCTGATATTTGAAGAGTAACCTTGTGGCACTTTGACTCCCTGTAGACATTCACAGAAACTTCTTTTCTCTTTTTTTGATAAAGTATGACATGATGGGGGCAAATAAGTCTTCTTATCCCCCACTTTAAGTGGAGCTAACTGCTCTCGTATACCCGTCGCAACTAGATCCAGACGAGCATTCACACCATCCTTTGTCTTGCCTTGAATGTTGAGAAGTGTTCCGATTAAACTGTCACACACATTTTTCTCCACATGCATCACATCAATACAATGTCTTACATCAAGCTTGCACCAGTATGGAAGATCAAAGAAGATCGACCTCTTCTTCCATATTTTCTTCTCGGTAGCTGATGAGCCTCTGTTTGACTGGTTTTATAACTAGTAAAGACCTTGGCTTTGTGCTTATTTTATACCATTTTTACCCAAATTAGACTTGATTGTTCCTAAGTAGTATTTTGAGTCTGTAAATTGTTTTTAAGTTAATTTAGTTGTTTTAGAGTTGAATAATTATTTACTTTTATTTTCTATTTTCAGGTTACTAAAAAGTAATAAATCTGGAGCCGCTTGCCCCGCGAATAATCTCTCGCCCCGCGAGTATTGCAACCATGAAAAAGTCAGAGACGATCACGGCTTGCCCGTGTTGAAGATCACAGCCGTGGCAATTCTGAAGTTGAAGAGTTCACCCCGCGAGAATTCCTTCGCCTCGCGAGTATTGGAAGATCAAAAGCCATCACGGTTTGGGCGTGTTGAATGCCACGGGCGTAACAGTTGGAAGTTGAAGAGTTCGCCTCACGAAGGATGTGCTCGCCTCGCGAGAAGACAAAGAGTTGCAGACCTTTCATGTAATTCGCCTCGCGAGCAGTGCTTCGCCTCGCGAGTACTCTGACTCCAGAAACGTGTATATAAGCAGTCTTAGGCAGAAATGAAAAGAATAATCAGAGTTAGCCAGTTTTGGCTAATCTTTGTCAGACAGTAGGAGTAGTGGTAGTTTCAATAGTTATTTTCCTTTTCTTTTCTTTTCTGCTTAGGTCTGTAATGGAGAATTAATCTCCTAGATTAATCTACTGTGATTGGTTTCTGTTAAGACTTGAGGTTTCTGTGATTCCTCTTTCATTTGCTTTTCTCTTTTCAATGCCATGCTTTATATTTCTGTTTGCTTAATTCAGGAGTATATTGTGTTGTGTTGGTTTATCTCGGTGATATCATGTTCCTATAATTAATCGCGTTTGCTTAATTCGCGTGTGTTCGCTTTCGTGTTCGCTTAGTTCACGAAGGGCTTAACCCCGCTTTGCTTAATTCGGGAATAGGGACATATATCCGTAGTAGTGGTTCCGCTTGTGAATTATTGCTACAACCGGGAGGGGATTAGAATCTGCTTAGGGCTAGGAATTCGCATGAACCAATGATAGTTGGGAAACCAAAAGCAGTAGGTTAATCGCTTTAGCTTATTTGGTAACTGCTCTGTTTTCTTGCTTTGTTTTCTGTTTTGCTTCTTAATTTAGTTTTCAATCCAAAACCCCCAATTCTGACTTTTTCTAACTTTTTCTGTTAATAATAACAACAACTAAAGAGTCCTTGAGAGACGATCCGAGTTGTCGCTCTATACTACATTATTTTGTAAACGCTCGTTCTTTTTGGCGCGTGGCGACAGCGCGGTCAAAAATTGGCGCCGTTGCCGGGGACTCTGGTTTGTTGTTATTAGCAGAAAATAATTTTTGAAAAAAAAAAAAAACACCTTTTTGCTTTGCTAATTAGTTTTGTCTGCATTGTCTGGTTGTGAATATTGCCCCATGGATAATTATATGCGAAATTATTTGCCTAATGCTTATTATGAGCAACCTTGCGTGTATTATCCTAATTTTAGTGAGCCACCACCATACTATCCTAGCCAAGTGACCACCTTTGCACCTTCTGAACCTTCCCTAGAGGACCTGTGCAAACAGATGACTGCACAGATAAGTGCAAATATGGAAGGACTGAGGCAACAAATGGCCGAGCAAACTCAACGGATGATAGAGGAATTTCAACAGAAGATGGAGGCTGAATACCAGAGGAGCCAAGCCGAATCTCAGAAATTGTGGGCTCTAATTGATCAAGTTACCGCCAACTCGGCTGCAATGCGAACTCCACAGCCCCTTGAGGAACATAAGGATTCACAGATGGTTATTCCTGAAAATACTTTTGATGATAATTCTGATGATAATGTTTCTGTTGATGATAGTTTATGTGTTGAATCCCCTGATCCTAATGCTTGTTATTGTGATGGAACTGCTTTGTGTGTTGAATGTTTTACACGTTTATACTTTTCAGGAAAAATAGAAAATGCGGATCGTTTTGCAGGTTTGTTCTGTTCAGGAAACTTAGATCAGGAGGATCAAGAGGACGTCTGCTCCCCCGTGCCTGAAGATAAAGAAGAACCTTTGGGAGTAGATGATTCAAGTAAAACAATTGAATGTGTTGAGAGTAATGGGGTGGATGAATTGATTGAAGAATTCCCAGACATTCTAACTTTTTCTGATTCATTTTCTTGTAATATATGTACTAACTCTAACCTTTGTTTGGTGTGTGCTGAAATTTCTGCGTGTATAGCAGGTGAAAATTTTGTTAGTGCAGTGGATGAAGACATTGCAGAAGTTGAAGCAACACCAGTAACATTCTCTAACTGTTTACCACTTCCCCCTGAGGAACCAGCTCTGGATTTTGCACCCTTGGATTTGGCACCCTGGCCAGTCCAAGAGGTTGAGCCCCGATTCTATTGGGAGGATTTTATGGACAAAGTTGAAAGAGAGGTCATCTGTGACCCGAGAGGTAGTGAGAAGTCCGCCGCACTGGGTGGAATTATTATAATTGTCAAGTGCTCACCCCCGCATCAAAGCTGCAAGTTAGGGAGGCATGGAATGAATTTCAGTCCTTTGGCTACCACGTGGGACTTATGCTACAGGCAGTGGGATCCTGGTGGAACCGCCTCTGAATGAGCTTTTCTTAACCCTTTCTCCTTTTTAATTTTCTTTTCCTTACTTTATTTCTGTTTTATTTTTAATAAGGCTCCTGAATAATTTGAGAAGCTCAGGAGTTGTGTTTGTGTCTTGATTATGGCAAGTTTGATGGATTTTATTAATTTTTGCATAGATTGATTGCATGATATGTTTTGACTGTTTCCCCCTAGGATTTGAAAAAATTTTAGAAAATATGATCCCCATATGATTGAAAACTGAACTTTGAGATTTTATTATGAATGCATGATTTATGATAAGTTTGGGGTGATAGGAAGCACACACTAGGGATAGAATCTCTGTCAAATAATTTGCAAAAATGTCCAGGTGAGGTTTTGAGCCTCCAACATGTTTTTGACTGTGAGAATCTCTTTTAAGTTGCACTTTCCTGAATTTGATTGAATCTCTTTTTGGTTTGCATGATTATATGTGTGTAGCAAATGATTTAGGCATTTTCTTTGTAAATAGCTACTTAGCCTAAAATAACCAATTCCTAATGCATGTTCCCTAGTTAGCCCCATTGAGCCTATTAGCCTTTAATTCTTGATAACCTAATGTTATAAGCCCAAAAATCTGGAAAACCATGTTAACCCGATCTTAGGATTAGGAGAGCATGTAATCTTAGAATGGGTGCAAGAAACTAAAGTTTGGGGTGGCTGCAAGGTGTAACATGTTGTTTGGGATTGAGAAAAAAATTTATGTAAAAAAAAATGATGAAAAAAATTTGTGAAAAAAAAAAAGAGAAAAGAAAATAAAAAAAAAAAGAAAAAAATAATAAAAGTGCAAAAATGCCAAAAAGAAATAAAAAGGTTGTAGTCACCCAGAAGCATAAAGAAAAAAATTAAGAAAGGAACTTGAGTGAATTTCAAAGTGTAAATAATGTTCATGCTCTCTTAGTTCCTAGGGTCTTCAGCCTAGTTCCTTTGTACATCCTACCCTTAGCCAGGCCCCATTACAACCCATAAAAGACCTTCTGATGTTGCTTGCATGTTTTCTGTGGGAGTCATTAGGAGATGAAAATCAAATTTATGGGAAGTGCTTCTGAAAAGTGAAATTGAGTGAATTGTTGATAACCTGACAAAAACTGAGCGATTGAGTGAACACAAATTTCCCTTGTGAGGAAGGCAGTTGTTTGGATTTGGTGATCTCCCTTTTGTATGTAACTTAGATCCCCTGCTTAGATTGATGATTGTTTGAATGATGAAATTCTCAACTATTTAGAATAAATGAATGTGGGGATTACTTTGTTTAAAAGGAGGGAACATTGAAAGAAAAATTCTTTTGAAAAATTGCTTGAAATCTGTGTGAAAGTTAATTGAATCCTTAAGCTTGCCATGTTTTGCCAGGTCTTGAGTCTTTTTAAGTTTTTGAGTGTAGTTTGCTTGGGGACAAGCAAAGTTTAAGTTTGGGGTATTTTGATGAGCCTCTGTTTGACTGGTTTTATAACTAGTAAAGACCTTGGCTTTGTGCTTATTTTATACCATTTTTACCCAAATTAGACTTGATTGTTCCTAAGTAGTATTTTGAGTCTGTAAATTGTTTTTAAGTTAATTTAGTTGTTTTAGAGTTGAATAATTATTTACTTTTATTTTCTATTTTCAGGTTACTAAAAAGTAATAAATCTGGAGCCGCTCGCCCCGCGAATAATCTCTCGCCCCGCGAGTATTGCAACCATGAAAAAGTCAGAGACGATCACGGCTTGCCCGTGTTGAAGATCACAGCCGTGGCAATTCTGAAGTTGAAGAGTTCGCCCCGCGAGAATTCCTTCGCCTCGCGAGTATTGGAAGATCAGAAGCCATCACGGTTTGGGCGTGTTGAATGCCACGGGCGTAACAATTGGAAGTTGAAGAGTTCGCCTCGCGAAGGATGTGCTCGCCTCGCGAGAAGACAAAGAGTTGCAGACCTTTCATGTAATTCGCCTCGCGAGCAGTGCTTCGCCTCGCGAGTACTCTGACTCCAGAAACGTGTATATAAGCAGTCTTAGGCAGAAATGAAAAGAATAATCAGAGTTAGCCAGTTTTGGCTAATCTTTGTCAGACAGTAGGAGTAGTGGTAGTTTCAATAGTTATTTTCCTTTTCTTTTCTTTTCTGCTTATGTCTGTAATGGAGAATTAATCTCCTAGATTAATCTACTGTGATTGGTTTCTGTTAAGACTTGAGGTTTCTGTAATCCTGTTTCATTTGCTTTTCTCTTTTCAATGCCATGCTTTATATTTCTGTTTGCTTAATTCAGGAGTATATTGTGTTGTGTTGGTTTATCTCGGTGATATCATGTTCCTATAATTAATCGCGTTTGCTTAATTCGCGTGTGTTCGTTTCGTGTTCGCTTAGTTCACGAAGGGCTTAACCCCGTTTGCTTAATTCGGGAATAGGGACATATATCCGTAGTAGTGGTTCCGCTTGTGAATTATTGCTACAACCGGGAGGGGATTAGAATCTGCTTAGGGCTAGGAATTCGCATGAACCAATGATAGTTGGGAAACCAAAAGCAGTAGGTTAATCGCTTTAGCTTATTTGGTAACTGCTCTGTTTTCTTGCTTTGTTTTCTGTTTTGCTTCTTAATTTAGTTTTCAATCCAAAACCCCCAATTCTGACTTTTTCTAACTTTTTCTGTTAATAATAACAACAACTAAAGAGTCCTTGAGAGACGATCCGAGTTGTCGCTCTATACTACATTATTTTGTAAACGCTCGTTCTTTTTGGCGCGTGGCGACAGCGCGGTCAGTAGCCTTCTTCTGGGTCTTCCCATAGATAACAATAGTATTGTTCACCCTTTCATAAACTTGCTCTCCAGTCAAGGCCACCGGAGCAATTTCATTCTCCAGAAGTCCATTGAAAGCTTTTCCCAATCTACGATAAGGATGATTACGTCGGAGAAATCTCTGATGCCCAAGGTAAACCGTCTTCCTTCCATGTTGCAGTTGATGGTAACATGTGCTTTCTTCACATATTGGACATGCTTTATGCCCCTTAATACTATACCCACACAGGTTCCCGTATGCTGGAAAGTCATTGATGGTGCAAAATAACATGGCACGCAATCTGAATGTCTCACGGCAATACCCATCGATCACATCAACGCCTTCATCCCACAACATTCTCAAGTCTTTAATCAAGGGACTCAGATAAACATCAATATCATTTCCTGGCTGTTTAGGACCCGAAATCATCATACTTAACATAATGTATTTGCGCTTCATGCACAACCAAGGAGACAGGTTGAAAATTACCAGGAGAACAGGCCATGAACTATGAATACTACTTAAGTTTCCATATGGATTCATTCCATCGGTAGCAAGTCCAAGCCTGAGGTTTCTGGGCTCATTGCCGAAATCCGTAAACAAACTATCAATTCTCTTCCATTGCAAAGAATCGACCGGATGCCGAAGCTGTCCATCATACTTCCTCTCATTTCCATGCCATCTAATGTTCTTTGCGTCATTTACATTAGCAAACAATCGCTTGAACCGTGGAATCACGGGAAGATACCATAACACCTTCGTAGGAGGACCTTTGGTGACCACATCACAACTAGAATCACCATCCTTCACTTTGTAGCGTGATACCCCACACCTGGGGCACTCGTGCATCTCTTCAAACTCTTTCCTGTACAATATGCAATCATTGGGGCAAGCGTGTATTTTCTTATACTCCATACCCATCGGACACAATATCTTCTTCGCCTCATAGTTTCGATATGGCAATGTGTTGCCTTCTGGAAGTATGACTTTCAACAACTCAAGCAATTTGGTAAAGCTTTTATCGCTCCACCCACTTCTCGCCTTCACATTGAACAATCTTAACACCGCTGACAACCGTGTGAAATTAGTGCACCCCAGATACAAAGCCACTTCCGCATCACTGCACAAAGTATCATACACATGTGCACGCCGAAAAGACTCTTGCCCAACATCACGGATCATGTCCTCTAGTCCATCGTCCATTTCCACGTCATCAACTTCCTCTCTATCCGACACCCTCGGCCTGTCTAACGATTCACCATGACATATCCATGTTGTATAACTCTTGTAAATCCCCTCACAAATAAGATGATCACGTATCTCCTCAGCTTCTAGTCGTCTCTCATTCAAACAGTTAACACAAGGACAATAAAACCTTCCGTTACCACTATCAGGAGCATTTGCTTTTGCAAACTGTAGAAAATCTTCCACTCCATTCTTATACTCATCACTTGTCCGTCTAGCATTCATCCAACCGCGATCCATGACTAAACCAATAACTTAGTACTTAGTCCAACATATTCATCAACCACTTCTTATGACAGGGTATAACCCTATCCCATTCGAGAAGAAACTTTTTCAACATTCGGTTAACAGTTAGTCCTTAACTCTGATGCTCATACTCGACAAAATTTCAGCAGCATTTCCCTTCGGTCTCCGACGTACACGACCTGAACGCGATGACATCCACCACGATAAAGTATGCACCAGGAGAATGAAAGGAAATGTATCAATCCGAACTTTCATCAAGTATATAACATTAGAATCAATGAATAACTATTTTAACTGAATTAAGAAAAAGTTTTTTCCCAAACTGTCCAACTTTGGACAATTCAATATCCAACACAATGAGCGGTACATTAAGCACGTACACGTGTGCTCATTAGTATTCCATCTCAAACGGGAAACTAAGGCTTTACTAATTATGTAGCTTGCATGAAGATGGGGCTTGAAAAGTGAAGAAAATGAGCTAAATAGAGCCCATCACGGCCTAGCCGTGACAGTCATCACGGCCATGATAGAGTAGAGCTGAAAAGAAAGAATGGAAAATTCAGAACTGGTCACGACCGTGACATGCCAACTGAACCAGACCCTCACAGGCAGAACTGATCACGGCCTAGACGTGATGGTGGTCACGGCCGTGACAGACCAACCAGTGAAGCAACCTCCAAGGGACAGGCATCACGGCCGTGAAGCATGATACCACCACTGGTGTTCCTTTCTGTGTATCCTCTGTCCACCAATAGGAAAAATCCAGTCTTGGAGCCATTTCCACTATGGTGGATTAGACACAGATTCACACTTTATAACACTTTACACACAGAACAACACATGCAAGCATATTATATTTATGTATATATATATATATATATATATATATACACACACAGAACAAGGACTCAAGAGACAAACTTCACAAGCTGATTTTCGTAGAAAAATCTTTTTCTTAAATGATAAATAATAGCAGAAATAGAAACCCAAAATGAAGAAACCCTAAACACACAAAATCAAGCTTGCAATAAAAAACCCAGAAGCTGATTTAAAAAAAGGAGATGAAGATAACCTTAACGAGGCTTGTCACAATCGTCTTTACCACCGTCTTCAACAATGGTGGGAAGGAGACAGGTCGCGAAAGCAGAGGATTGAAGGAACGAAGGAGCTTGGAGGCTGGAGGGAGTGAACTTCACGGTGAGAATGAGAGGCAGTTTTGGAGACCAAAAATGTTACAGGCCGCGCGTTAGCAGAGGAGATGAGGGAACTTGCGTGAAGGAAGAAAGAGAGCCGCTAGAGGGAGGGATTGCTTCGATGTGAGAAAGAGAGGAGTGTTTTGTGTTTTAGGGTTTTCAGAAACTAAAGACTGGGGGAGCATAGAGCAGTGAGAGAGTTAGGGAAGAAAGTCACGAGCACAAAACAAAAAGGAATGGAAGAGGGCGCGGAACAGATGGAGGGAATGACAAAAAGTAGGGTTTTGTCAAATATTACACATCGGTTTAGATAAAACTGATGTGGTTATCCATATTTCACATCGGTTTAAAAATAACCGATGTAGAACTTACGATTTAATTTAATTAAAATTTCATTTTTTTTAATTTATTACATCGGTTACAAATAAACCGATGTGGATAATATAAATTAAACATCGGTTCATTTGGAACCGATGTGGAAAGATACAATTTTTAAATTTTAAATTTTTTTTGTTTTAATTTTAGACATCGGTTAACAAATAACCGATGTGGAAAAAATTAACACATCGGTTATTTTTTAAACCGATGTGGAATCCTTTACTTTTAATTTCAAAAATACCACCGCCTCGTTTTACACATCGGTTTTATGAAAACTGGTGTGGAAACTCCGATGTTAAAAGCATATTTTGCACTAGTGACAACACCTATACTTGAATCTCACCAACCCGTTTTAACAACATCCTGGTGCCTTAACCTTCCATTAGAACTTGACACATATTCTATACCATAACACCTCTTTAACATACATCATCTAGGTTAGGCACTTCTAAATCATTATTAACCTCACACCCAAAACAATCATCTCTTAGACAACAAATATATCTTTGCTTAAAAACCACTAAGCATAATAATACAAACCAGGCAGATCATGCATAACATAATATCAATCAAAATATTCCCATATCACCAATCATAGCACAAAATCCATTCAATAAAGGTAATAAAATCAAATCAACCATCAACAATATAAAATCAACCTAATATCGATAAACCTACAATCCCCGAATCGCCATTGGTTTCTCAGAAAAGGTTTCCAATGTGATTTTGATCTTGTTGATTACTCGACTACTAGTAGGGTTTAGGTCGCCCTACACAATTATTATATAATCTACTACTTATCCATTCTGATGATAGGTTGGTTCTTTCCCCCACCTGGGTTATCACTGGAGTCTCGAACTCGAAGTTCCTCGTTGTCACACCACAAAGTACTAACTCAACCTTCTGTGAAGGCAAGGAGATTATATGCTCGAAGAGGTATACCACGAACGTCCTCGTTTCCTCCGAGATGGAAGTCTAAGGTTATGAACACAAAATCACAAGTTAAAATCAAACAAGAACACTAAACCATAAGGTATAGGTTCGGCCAAGACTAGTTCTTAGGGTTAGAGATTCCCGAAAATTATACAACTCATGGATTTATGATCCTTAAGTGTTAGGAGTTCATAAACAACGATCACTTAACAAAGTTGAATTAAAATCCCACTAAGTTATAAACTTAGGGTATTCGACCAAGGCTAGTAAAATAGGCTAGTAATCACTAAAATTTCCAATCTCTTAGGTTTAGCATTCATATGTATTAAGGAGCTCAAAACCATGAACATTTTGGAAAAATAAGAAGAAAGTATCCTAGGTCCATAACCTTCAAGGTTCGGCCTTCATAGGATTTATAGGTAAGAAATCTTTAAACCTTCCAATCTCTTAGACTTAGCAACCAAATATCTTATGGAGCTCAAGTCCATGATCATTTTGGAAAACAATGGAAATTTAAACATTCCAATCTCTTAGACTTAGCATCCAAATATCTTACGGAGCTCAAGTCCATGATCATCTTGGAAAAATGAAAGTAATACATCCTAGCTTTAATAACATAGAATAAACAAGTTAGAAATCCTTAAACTTTCCAATTTCTTAGACTTAGCATCCAAATATTTTATGGAGCTCAAGTCCATGATCATTTTGGAAAACAATGGAAACTTAAACATTCCACTCTCTTAGACTTCGCATCCAAATATCTTATGGAGCTCAAGTCCATGATCATATTGTAAAAATACAAGTAATACATCCTAGCTTTAATAACATAGAATAAACAAGTTAGAAATCCTTAAACTTTCCAATCTCTTAGACTTAGCATCCAAATATCTTATGGAGCTTAAGTCCATGATCATTTTGGAAAAATAAAAACTCAAACATCCTAGTACCTAAACACAAAATTTCGGCCATCATAGGATGATGAGGAAAAAATATTCTTTATATAACAATAACTCTTACGTTTAGAATCACAAGGTATTAAGAGTTCTAAATCCATGATCATACTTGGAAAGTTGAAACATAGTATCCTAGGCTTACTTATTCATATTTTCAGCCATCATAGGAACAAGCTATCAAAACTTCCAAGATTTATAGATTTAAGATCAATGTATAGTTAGAAACTCAATCACATGATCATATTCCAAAAGTTGAAACAAAAACTTCCTAGGTCACAAATGCAAGCATTCGACCTTCATTGAAAGAGATAGGTAGAGATTTTTGTTTTAAATATCCTCTTAGTATGTGAAAATATAAGTTAATACAAGACTATAGAAAGTGGTTTCAACTCAAAAGGAGTTTTCTACCATTTTAGAGAGATTTTAGAAGTTTAAAGCATATAAAGAATACATAAAGTAAACTAAGAAATAAAAGATGAAACTTGCAAAAAGATTCATATGAGAGAATTACCCTTAGTATAAGGAAGAACTTTAATGAAGAACTTAAGTAGAAAAGATAAATAAAAACTAAAGCTTTAAGAGCTTGAACTTTTAGAAGAAAGAACAAGATGAAGGTTTAATGGAGGTTGAAGGAGGAAGATGATGAAGTGAAAATGAAATGGGTATATATAGAGAGGGGAGAGAGTGGCACGAAATTGAGGAGAGAGGAATGAGCTTGGAGAGCAAGTTTTGACCTTGTGCCTTGTTTGGTTGAAGAGGAAAGAAAAAAAAAATAGGTTTTTAGAATATAATATGATATATTTCAAAAAGTCCATCATGACCACTTTTTAGGAGATAGCTTAGGCCATACCTCTAGTGAGTCACCTCACTCCCTCATCTCACCTCAAGCCTTTTATGTCTCCTATTCTGCTCCATTTCGTACCCGGTTGCATTTCTGATCGTAATTCTTCCGGCGTTTTCGCCCGAATAAAATATTATATTTTATTTTTGAACGAAAATTTTCAAAATAAACAAAGTTGAAGGAAACATAATAAAAACACTAACTATCTCGTTCACGGGTCAAAATTAGGTTTTCTGCACAGTAAACTTGTACCGGCAGCGAAAACGCAGACCGACTTTCGACTGTATTTTCAACCAAAAATTTTACCGTAACCCTCTACCATAAAGTAGACTATAAATATGATTTTATTTTAATCTAAAACAATTTCTAACTCTCAAATTTAAAATATAATTTAATTATATTTTAACCGGTTGAACAACATAATTAAAATCAGGCTGTTACAGCCTCCATTGTTCCATCAACCAGAGGTTGTTCACCTTGG
>JAUPTC010000023.1:358621-376121 GCA_030762895.1 Sophora flavescens
ACCATGGTTTCTATACTAATTATTCGAGTTTAATCTCGTTTTCGCCTAAATTTGGATTTAATTGTCCTCAAGCAACATTTTGAGTCTCTAAAGTAGTTTTAGGATATTTTAGTTAATTTTGATTCAAATAAAGCATTCACCGCTATTTCATATTTTCAGGTTAATAAGAAGAGCAAAAAGGGAAGGACACTTGAAGAAGAAGCCATCACGCCCAGGCCGTGACACTGGTCACGGCCGTGATCAGCTACCCGTGAAAGTCAGAAAGCATCACAACCCAGCCGTGATACCCATCATGGGCGTGATGGGAAGACCCTGAAAGTCAGAATTCATCACGGCTTAGCCGTGATAGAGGTCACGGTCGTGACAGATCAGCACCCATGGGCAGAAGCGATCACGGCATGGCCATGATACCCATCACGGTCATGACAGACCAGAATTTGAATGCGCGCCCTTGGCAGAATTGGTCATGGCCTGACCGTGATGGCCATCACGGTCGTGACGCACACCTGATCTATAAAAAGGCATCAGGGTAGACAGAACAGAACAGTTTTTTGACTATTTTACAAATTATTTCTAGGGTTTTTATCATGTTTGTGATGGAGAACTAATCACCAGGGATTAATCTGCTGTAAGCGGTTTCCGCCAACACTTGAGGTTCTGTAATTCCCAATCAATTTGCTTCTCCCTTTCAATATTATGCTATATGTCTTGTTTGCTTAATACAAGTTATATAGAATAAGTATTGATTAATTTCGATGACTATATGTTCCTATACCTTGATCGCGTTTGCTTAATTCGCGTATGTTTGATCGTGTTTGCTTAATCCACGAGAGCTTCAATCCGTTTGCTTAATTCAAAAATTAGGAACATATACCTCGTAGTGACAATTGTGTTTGTTTAATTGCCACTACAATCGAAAAGGGATTAGAATCCGCTTAGGGAATGGGAATCATATGAATCAATGATAGTTAGGAAACTGAAACAGTAGATTAATCGTTTTAGCTTATTGATAATCACTTGATTGCATTGTTTTCTTAATTGAATCATTCAACCTCAACCCCCCCCGAATTTGATTTATAGGTTAATAATAATCCAAGAGTCCTTGAGAGACGATACTCGAGTTGTCGTGCCCTAACTACAGTTTTTCCAATCACTCGTTTTTGACCCGTGTACGACAGCGGATCAAATTGGCGCCGTTGCCGGGGACTCTTGTTGTTATTAACAAATTTGTTGATACATTTAGTTCTGGCTACTAGATCTGGTTGTTCTGATGTGTTTGATTTTGATCCTGAAATTGAGAGAACCTTGCACACACGCCGTAGAGCAATTCAGGCCAGCACTAGTTCACCAACCAATAGTGATTCTGATTCTGAACTTGCTTTTGATAACATGGCTGATTATAGAACACTAAGACAACTTGCTGCTCCTGATGTTAATTACAATGGTTTGTGTATTGAATATGCTGATGTCGTTGCTCCTTTTGAATTGAAATCTGGTTTAATACACTTGTTGCCAAGGTTTAGTGGTCTTGCAAGTGAGGATCCGCATAAGCATCTGAAGGAATTCCAGGTTGTTTGTTCTACACCCTTGAGGCCTGAAGGAATAACAGAAGACCATATCAAGCTGAGAGCCTTCCCGTTCTCACTTCAAGGTGCTGCGAAGGATTGGTTGTATTATCTTGAGCCAAATTCCATCTCAACCTGGAATGATTTGAAGAAAGTCTTCCTGGAGAGGTACTTCCCTGCCTCCAGAGCTGCATCAATCAGAAAAGAGATATGCGGCATTAGACAAGGCAATGAATCATTGGCCGAGTACTGGGAGAGATTTAAGAAGTTGGTGTCCAGTTGTCCTCAGCACCAGATTTCCGAGCAACTGCTTATTCAGTATTTTTTTGAGGGATTGCTACCAATGGATAGAAGCATTCTAGATGCTGCTAGCGGGGGAGCACTTGTTGATTAGACTCCAGCTGCTGCCAAGTCATTGATTGAGAACATGTCACTCAACTCCCAACAGTTCACAACCAGGAACAACTCTGTCGAGACAAGGGGTGTGAATGAGATCCATGTTTCTTCTTCCAACAAGGCCTTTGAAACCAGACTTGATGAGCTCACTTTTTTAGTGAAACAGTTGGCAGTGGATAAAGCTCAAACAGCAAGGTTGTGTGGTATTTGTACTTCTCCTGAACACCTGACCGATACATGCCCCATTCTGAAAGATGAGTCGGTCACTGATTTGCCTCAAGCATATGCAGCCAATCTTTAAAATCAAGGCAACAATCAGAATAGGTACAACATTTCTGACCTTTCCACTAATAAGTACCACCCCAACTGGAGAAACCATCCAAACCTTCGGTATGGAAACTCATCCGCACAACAGCAACAACTGATGTTACCGCTGACACCACCACAGAACTCTCCCCAAGTAACCACCTCTGCACCTTCCGGACCTTCACTAGAGGACCTTGTCAAGCAAATGGCTGCGAACAATCTCCAGTTTCAGCAGCGAATAGATTCTAGTATCCATGCCTTGCAGACACAGATTGGACAGCTTGCCACTTCGATGAATGCCATGCAGCAAGCTCAAGGATCGAACCAACTACCTGCACAAACAGTAGTGAATCCTAATGCCCCTAATCCTAATGTGAGTGCAATTTCTTTGAGATCCGAAAAGGTTGTAGAGCTAGCCCCTGAAAAAGATAAAAAAATTGTTGAGGTAACACCTGAACCTTCTGTTGTTGTTGAGGGTGAAAAAGAGTATGTGCCACCAATTCCCCTTCCACAAAGAGTACTGAAAAATAAGAAGATTGATGGGGAAGACAAAGAGAGAGAGATTCTGGATGTATTTAGAAAGGTGGCGGTAAACATTCCGCTTCTTGATGTGATTAAGCAGGTTCCGAAATACGCAAGGTTTCTGAAGGATTTGTGCACACACAAGAGGAGGTTGAAGGGAAATGAGAGAGTCAATTTGGGGCAAAATGTTTCAGCCCTCATTCAACCTAAACCTGCACCTGAAAAGGTTACCGTCTCAGCCCTCAATCAGGCAATGCCACAGAAATGCAAGGATCCGGGAACTTTTGTTATTCCATGTACCATTGGGGTTAGTAAATTCGACAATTGCATGTTGGATTTAGGGGTTTCTATTAATGTTATTCCTACTTCTGTTTTCAACAATCTTGATCTTCGACCTTTGGAGCATACAGGTCTTACTATTCAGTTGGCAAACAGGACAAATGCTCGTCCCAATGGAGTAGTAGAAGATGTGCTTGTTCAAGTTAATTTCTTGATCTTCCCTGCTGATTTTTACATTCTGGATATGGCAGGAGAAACGAATTCAAGCAGATCACCAATCATTCTGGGAAGACTGTTCATGAAAACGGCCAAAACAAAGATTGATGTTGACGATGGAACCATGTCCATGGAATTTGGTGACATTGTTGCGAAATTCAACATTTTCGATGCTATGAAGCTTCCCTTGGAAGAGCATTCTGTTTTTCAAATAGAGTTGCTCACTGAAATTGTTGATGACACTTATTATGATTTGGTTGAAGCTGCTGATTTCCCATCTCTTTCTGGTTTTGATGATGTTTACTCATGTGCTGATTGTACTAGCACTGACCTTTATCTTTGTTTGTCTTTGAGATTGATGCTTGCCTTACGGTGGTGACAATAAGTGAAGTCTGTTTATTCAAATTGAAGTTCTTGGACAAAGATGGCTGCCCCAAACATACCATCCATTGAGCAGCCACCCTCCTTAGAGCTTAAACCACTTCCTGAGAATCTGAAATATGCTTATTTAGAGAGGAATGAAAAACTTCCGGTTATAATTTCCTCTAACCTTGATTTTGACCAGGAAACTAAGCTCTTGCAGGTTTTGAGGAAGCATAAGAAGGCAATTGGGTGGACCTTGGCCGACATACCAGGTATTAGCCCATCCAGGTGTATGCATAGGATTCTGTTGGAGGACGGGCCCAAAACGGTTAGGCAGCCCCAAAGGCGGCTTAACCCCTTGATTCTTGATGTTGTGAAGAAGGAGGTAACAAAACTCTTGCATGCAGGTATCATATATCCTATCTCTGACAGTAATTGGGTGAGTCCAGTGCAAGTTGTACCTAAGAAATCTGAACTCACAGTGGTAAAAAATGAAAACAATGAGTTTGTTCCCACTAGAGTTCAAAATAGCTGGAGAGTTTGTATTGATTACAGGAGATTGAACCAGGCTACTAGAAAGGATCACTTTCCTTTGTCATTCATCGATCAGATGCTTGAACGGCTAGCCGGTAAATCACACTATTGTTCTCTTGATGGCTTTTTAGGTTACTTCCAGATCCACATTGCACCAGAGGATCAAGAGAAGACAACTTTTACGTGCCCTTTCGGCACATTTGCTTACAGGAGGATGCCATTTGGTCTTTGCAATGCTCCTGGCACATTCCAGAGATGCATGATTAGTATTTTTACTGAATATATTGAGAATTGCATGGAAGTGTTCATGGATGATTTTACTGTTTATGGTTCCTCATTTGATGCATGCTTGAGTAGTTTGAATCTGGTTTTGGAAAGATGCATTAAAACATACCTTGTTTTGAATTATGAAAAATGACATTTTATGGTTGAACAGGGAATTGTTTTGGGGCATATTATTTCTAGAAAGGGTATTTCAGTAGATCCTGCTAAGATTGAGGTGATTTCTACACTGCCTTACCCATCTTGCATTCGCGAGATTCGCTCTTTTCTTGGTCATGCAGGTTTTTACAGGCGCTTCATAAAGGATTTTAGCAGGATAGCTCTTCCTCTGTCAAACTTGTTGAAGAATGATGCCATTTTCAACTTTGATGACAACTGCAAAAAGGCGTTTGATTTCTTGAAGAAAGCATCGACCTCTACCCCCATCATCCAGCCCCCTGACTGGACCCTCCCTTTTGAGATCATGTGTGATGCTTCTAACTATGTCGTGGGGGCGGTCCATGCACAAAGGGTGGGCAAGGCTGCCCATGTCATTTATTATGCTTCTAGAACTTTAGATTCTGCACAGGCTAATTACACTACCACTGAAAAGGAACTTCTAGCTATTGTTTTTGCTCTTGATAAATTCAGATCATATTTGCTAGGTTCCAAGGTTGTTGTTTTCACTGACCATGCAGCTTTAAAGTACTTGTTGAAGAAACCAGAAGCAAAACCGAGATTGATTCGGTGGATGTTGTTGCTCCAGGAGTTTAGTGTATAGATTAAAGATAAAAGTGGAGATGAGAATTTAGTGGCTGATCACTTGAGCAGAATAGAGAGGGATGAAGATCCTTCACCCATTCAGGATGACTTTCCTGATGAGCAGCTTTTACAGTTACATGGGTTAACTCCTTGGTTTGATGATATTGTTAATTATCTTGTTGCTGGTGTTTTTCCGACAGGTGAAACTAGGTCACAAATTCACAAACTCAAGAGTGATGCCAAATATTATGTTTAGGATGATCCATATCTTTGGAAATTTGGTAGTGATCAGGTAATTAGGAGATGTGTCCCTGACTATGAGATCGAGTCTATTTTGCATCTTTCTCATGCTTCTCAAGTAGGGGGACACTTTGGGCCACAAAGGACTGCAAGGAAAATCCTAGATTCAGGTTTTTACTGGCCCACCATTTTTAAAGATGCTTATGAGGTTTACCGCACTTGTAAAGAGTGTCAGACAGCAAGTACAGCCATCACTCGTAAGAGTGAAATGCCTCAGCAACCTATGCTTTTCTGTGAGGTGTTTGATGTGTGGGGAATCGACTTTATGGGTCATTTCCATGCATCTTTTGATTTTCTCTATATTTTACTCGCTGTTGACTATGTTTCAAAGTGGGTGGAAGCTATCCCCACTAGGACTAATGATTCTAGAGTTGTTGTAAACTTTGTTAGGTCCAATATTTTCTGCAGGTTCGGAATACCTCGTGCTATCATAAGTGACCAAGGCACTCATTTCTGTAACCGCACCATGGAAGCTTTACTCCGAAGGTATGGAGTTGTGCACAGGGTCTCCACTGCATATCATCCCCAAACTAATGGGCAAGCTGAGATCTCCAACAGAGAAATCAAACAGATCTTAGAGAAAGTGGTGCAGCCAAATAGGAAGGACTGGAGCCGCCGTCTAGAAGATGCACTTTGGGCTCAAAGAACAACTTTCAAGACACCAATAGGGATGTCTCCCTATAGACTTGTGTTCGGTAAGGCATGTCACCTCCCTGTAGAAATTGAGCACCGTGCTTATTGGGAGGTCAAAAGCTGTAATTTGGAGATGCAAAAAGCAGGTATTTAAAGAAAACTCCAATTACAACAGCTTGAAGAGCTTAGGCTAGAAGCCTATGAAAGCTCTCGAATTTATAAAGAGAAAACTAAGCACTTCCATGATAAGATGATTTCTAGGAAGGAATTCTCTGTGGGCCAACAGGTTTTATTGTTTAACTCCCGCCTAAAAGTGATGGCTGGGAAACTTCGATCCAAGTGGATTGGCCCATTTATTGTTACTGATGTTTTCCCTCATGGTGCAGTAGAAATAAAAAGTGCAGGTAGCAACAAGGTTTTTAAGGTTAATGGGCAGCGCTTGAAGCTATTCCATGAGAGCTCGGTGCCTGAAGATGCTACTGTTGAAGAGCTCTCCTTGGGAGAGCCCGCCTACACTACAACTTGATTAGGGAGAACCTTCTCCTTTCCCTCACTCTTATTTTATATTTATGTTCTTTCATTGAGGACAATGTATGTCTTAAGTGTGGGGGAGGGAACCAATTGCTTTGTTTTTGTTTTGTTTTCCTTGTTTGTGTTGCTTTGTGTCGTATGTGTGTGAGTCTTGTGTCGGTGAGCTTGCTGGATTTTGATTGAATTTAGCATAAATTGATTGCATGAATTATGTTGGTTTTTGATGATTTCCCCCTAGGTTTTGAAAAATCCGAAAAGTTGATCCCCATGTGAAAAATTGAAAATTGAACTTTGAGAAATTTCATTGTGATTGCATGATTTATGATAAGTTTGGGGTGAAGGGGTGCACACACTAGGAATTGTATCTCGGTCAAACAATTTGCAAAAATGTCCAGGTGAGGAATTTGAGCCTCCAACATTGTTTTTAATTGTGTGAATCACTTTTAAGTTGTACTTTCCCGGGTTTGCTTGAATCTCTTCATGGTTTGCATGTTTATATGGTTGCATCAAATGATTTAGGCAATTTTCTTTGAAATAACTACTTGGCCTAAAAAGAACCATCCCTAATGCGTGTTCCCTAGTTAGCCACATTGAGCCTAATAAGTCTATTGTTTCTTGATGACCTCATGTTATAAGCCAAAAATCTTGAAAAACCATGTTAACCCAGTCTTAGGATTAGGAGAGCATGGATGCTTAGCAAGACAAGGGTTGAAAGAAACTAAGTTTGGGGTGGCTGGAAGGATCTGATATGTCATTCTGGGTTGAAAAAAAAAGGAAGGTTAGAGCCAAAGGCAAAAAAAGAAAAAAGAAAAAGAAGAGGAGAACAAAAATGTCAAAAAGTGTATTAGAAGAAAAAAAGGGTTGTAGTCACCCAAAGCAAAAAGAAAAATGGAAAAAGGAAGTTGAGTGGAATTTCAATGTGTCAAAATGTTCATGCTCTCTTAGTCCTAGGGACTTAAGCCTAGTACCTTTGAATATCCTACCTTTAGCCAGGCCCCATTACAACCTTTAAAAGACCTTTTGCTGCTTCATGCATGTTTTCGTGGGAACTATTTTGAGATGAAAATCAAATTCATGGGAAGTGCTCTTGAAATGTGAAATTGAGTGAAAAGTTGATAGCCTAGACAAATTGAGCGAATGAGTGAAATATACAATTCCCTTGTGAGGAAGGCGATTGTTTGAATTTGGTGATCTCCCTTTTGTGTGTAACTTGGATCCTCAACTCAGATTACTGATTGCATGAATGATGGAATTCTCAACTGTTTAAAGTAAATGAAAGTGGGGGTTGCATTACACTGTTGCAAGGGGGAAAACATTGAAGAAAAATTGTTTTGTTAAAATTGCATGAAATTTGTGCGAATTGGATCGAATCCTTTAAGCTTGCCAAGTTTGAGTCTTTTTGAGTTTTAGTTTGCTTGGGGACAAGCTGTTGGTGTAAGCCCTAGAGGCCAATGTATTTCTTTAGACTTACATTTGTATCTTGCTATTTTATATATATATATATATATATATATATATATGTGATATGAGGCATTTCAGCTTATTGTGTTACTTGTTTAAACATAATAAAGTCCTTAGAATAGAAATTTCAGTTCAATAGAATATCAAGTATATGACTTGATCGTGAGACACTATTGAACAATGAAATCCTATTCTTAAATATCCGTAGTCAAGTATTTTATTAACAAGGGCAATAATAATACAATTGAGACTATTATGTGTGCAGACTGATGACCATATCTCACGGGTCATGCATATGAGATATCAAGTCGCCACATAGGTACACATTAAGGTAATGATGTACTGGATTGACCCACCATGAGAACACTACATGGAGCGTTATGTGAGTGTCATAAGTAGTTCTCATAGTGACAATGGTGCATACAATCCTTCGACCTGAAATCACTACGATCCCTACATGAGGAGTCGTGTGCTTTAATATCGTCAAACGTCATCTGTAATATGATGATTATAAAGACGGTCATTAGGCATACCACGAGCCATGCAGAGGGATGTGAGTGACCTAGATGGAATTTGTCCCTCCTACATAACAGGAGTAATATCTGTGGGGCCCCTGATAGAGTGAGACTGTAAAATACATGGCCGTGCTGAAATGAGTCAATATGAGATATTGACCTCATTTGTTGTTAAGTCTACTCGGGTATCAGGGAACATGATATTGAACCATACAAAGGTGACACATTCTATGCCTTGTGTTCAATGTAGATATATGGACAAAGGGATAATAATGCACATGAATACTTGTCACAGAAAGGTTTCGTCAAATCACTGACTTTCTCACTACTTAGGTAGCAGTGATGTATTGCTAGATACCGCTCACTGTTTGTAATATTAAATGGGATTTAATGTTACTACTAACGTTTTGGGAACCTATAGGGTCACACACACAAGAGCAGATTAAAAGAAGCATTAAAAGGAGAGTTGGACTTTCCTATTGGGCCTAGCGCATAGTACATGGGCTTAGGTCAAGTGCTGCTCACTAACTCACTTAAGGAGGCACTACTATAAGTAGAACACTTAAGTTGTTGTGCACATAAGGTTGATACCCTAGCCGCACAAAAGGAGTAAGAGTGAACAGTAAGTCTCGATTTTGAAGCTAGCACTGTAAGACAGAGACGCTTCAGGTTCGTGACGTTGGACGTTCAAGGAGTCCGCTCGTGTGGATACCTCTAGAGACACCGTTCGTGCGGTGTTCGTGATAGACGAATTTCAACCAACAGCCATCGCTTCAAGAGGTAAACTTTTTAATCATGAATCATGACCATTCGCAAGGATCCTTCGATGGGAATTTTTCCGCTGCGTTTTATTTTGTTTTATACGCAAATTCCCAACAGTGGTATCAGAGCCGCTTGCGAAACCATGATTCTGTTACGTGGTTTATCTGTTATGTATGATTACATGTTTATAATGTGAATCGTTTTTCTGAAAATTGTTTTTTGAAAATCGTTTGCATCTAGTTTGCGAAACCTTGGTTCTGTGATTTTCGTATGTATATGATATATACATCTATTGCATGTTTGTGTATGTATGTGATATGTACGTTGGTTCTGAATCCTTATTATGTTCTGCGATGGCGTCAAACGTTGATGTTAAACATGATTGTTTTCAGTTATGTGTTGGCGGCGTTAAGGGGTTTCAGACATGAAAAGTTCATGTTGTTGCGGCTGAGGTTCCAAGTGTTGTGATTTATGTAAATGTGATTTATATCAATTACAATAAATGTGATTTGTTACAATAAATGTGATTTATATAAATGTGATTTATATCAATTACAATAAATGTGATTTGTAGTAACAACAATTGTAATAAATGTGATTTATAGTAACATCAATTATAATAAATGTGATTTGTTATATATATGTTACGTTTTCAAAATTCAGATTTTGAAATCTCTAATTAATGAAATTAATAATAATAATAATTGTGTATTATTATTGGTTGTTACTATTTATTTGGTGATGTATGGTGAATGGTTATGGCCTTAGTCCTTTTTCTTTTGGTTTATATTTTTAAATACGGCCTGCGTGCCGTGCCTTTCTCTTATATTCCATATGTATCTTCTTTTCTCATCTCACTCCCCTCATATGAAAATGAGGTTTCTGTTTATGTAATGTAATGATGGAGACAAGAAGACGTTATCACGTGGTAGATCTTGCTTGGAGAAGCTTGGACGCTCCTAGGTTTTAGTTTAGATTCTCTTATTGGCTTGGGAGAATCAATGCGTTAGGGGCCATAACCATATCACATTTATTTACCTTATATATGTATGAGATGCATGTATGTATATAGTATGTTAAAAGAGTTTAACTAATATATGTATGAGATGCATATATGTAAATAATAAGTTAAAGAGTTTAACAAATGATGAGATCAAACTTTAAACAAATCCCTCAAAAGGAAATATTAAGTCACACCTAAAGGCCTTCCGATGCATGGCACTCGTCAAGAATAGGATCGATTAAGTGTGGGTCCGCCAAAGCGGGGTACCTTTATCTATACTAGTAAGACGCGATGGGACAAATGTAATGTTCAACTGCTATCCATTGGGTCTGACTTAACTAAGCCAACTTCAATAGGATTGAAAGGCTTAGAGGCTTATAAGTTGGGCTTTAGTCCATGTGATGGATTTGAATAAGAGTTATTCACCCAACTATCCAAGAGTTGCATGGGATGCAATCGGAAAGTGTTTCCTACCTAAATAACTGAATTTTGGGTGATCAGCCAAAGCTGACTTAAAGCTAGGTGAAATATGGATCTTGGCCCACTAGAAAATCTTCCAACGGGATTTTCCGAATCAATGATGAGGGTCATTTTTTTGAGTAAAATAGTGGGAGGCGTATTTAATTAAAGACCTAATTAAATAACTTCATGGCATGATACTTATGCTTTGCATATTTATCTCTGTAGATTACCATGGCATCAAACACATCAAGTAACCTGTCATTGCGATCCGTCCGTGAGAAGGACAAACAATCCGGAACGAATTTTCTAGACTGGTACAGAAACTTGAGGATTGTCCTCAAACATGAGAAAAAGCTGTATGTTCTTGAGGAGCCTATTCCTGAGGAGCCACCGGCTTCAACTGCTCCTAGGGCTGACAGAGATGCTTATAAGAAGCATCAGGATGACGCCTTAGACGTCGGCTGTCTTATGCTTGCTACCATGACCTCTGAGCTGCAAAAGCAACATGAGACCATGGAGGCGTACGATATGATCGTGCACCTCAAGCTGCTCAACCAAGAGCAAGCAAGGCATGAGCGGTTCGAAGTTTCCAGAGCCCTTTTCCAGTGTAAATTGGCATAAGGGAGCCCTGTGAGTCCTCATGTACTCCAGATGATCGGGTACATTGAGAATCTTGAGAGACTGGGATTTCCTTTAGGCCAAGAGTTGGCCACCGACTTGGTTCTGCAATCGTTGCCTGAGAGCTATAGTCAGTTTGTCATGAACTTCAATATGAATGATCTTGACAAACCTTTGCTAGAATTGTTGAGCATGTTAAGAACTGCTGAACAAAATATTAACAAAGGAAAGGGGAAGGCCATTTTGATGGTCCAGGCTGGAAATAGCAAGAAGCAGCGCAAGAAGCCCAAGAACAAACAAAAGGGCAAGGCCATCAACAAGATCAAGCCCAGTACTTCTGGCTTGAAGCCTGTGGGTGGTGTGGCTAAGGAAGGCAATTGCTTCCACTATGGTCGGACCAGACATTGGAAGAGGAACTGCCCAAAATACCTGGAAGAAATCAAGAAAAAGAAGGGAAGTGAGACTTCCGCTTCAGGTATGTTTGTTATAGAAGTCAATTTATCTACTTCTGCATCATGGGTATTAGATACTGGATGTGGTTCTCACATTTGTACAAACGTGCAGGATCTAGACAGGAGTAGACCATTGACAAAGGGCAAAGTCGATTTACAAGTCGGAAATGGAGCAAAGGTTGCTGCTTTAGCTGTAGGGACTTATGTATTGACTTTGCCCACTGGGCTTACTATTCAGTTAGAGAACTGTTATTTTGTTCCTGCAATTAGTAGGAATATCATTTCCGTTTCTTGTTTGGACAAGATTGGTTTTTCTTTTATAATAAAGAACAAAAGTTGTTCTATTTATTTGGATGATATTTTCTATGCTAGTGCACACATGAGTAATGGACTTTATGTCCTTGATCTTGAAATGCCTATCTATAACATTAATACTAAGAGGTACAAACCAAATGAGTTGAACCCGTCTTATCTTTGGCATTGTCGTTTAGGCCATATAAATGAGAAGCGCATTTCGAAGCTCCATAAAGATGGACTCTTGGACTCTTTTGATTATGAATCATATGAGATATGTGAGTCTTGTTTATTGGGAAAGATGACTAAAGCTCCATTCACCGGCAAAGATGAAAGAGCCAACGATCTTTTGGGTCTTATACTTAGTGATGTATGCGGACCCCTAAACACATCAGCTAGAGGTGGTTTTCAGTACTTCATCATATTTACTGATGATTTCAGTAGATATGGATTTGTGTATCTTATGAAACACAAATCGGAATCCTTTGAAAAGTTCAAGGAATTCAAAAATGAGGTACAAAACCAACTTGGTAAAAATATTAAAGCTCTTCGATCAGATCGAGGTGGTGAATATTTGAGCCTAGAGTTTGATGATCATCTGAAAGAGTGTGGGATTTTATCCCAACTCACTCCACCTGGAACACCACAATGGAATGGTGTTTCTGAGAGGAGAAATCGAACCTTGTTGGACATGGTTCGGTCTATGATGAGTCATGCAAACCTTCCAAACTCTTTCTGGGGACATGCTCTATTAACAGCAGCTTTTACACTTAACCGTGTTCCATCCAAAACGGTAGAAAAGACACCATATGAGATATGGACTGGTAGACGACCCAACATGTCTTTTATGAAGATTTGGGGTTGTGAAGCATATGTAAAACGTCAAGTTTCTAAAAAGCTTGATCCCAAATCTGATAAATGCTTCTTTGTGGGGTATCCCAAAGAAACCAAGGGATACCAATTCTATAATCCTTCCGAAGGCAAAGTGTCTGTCGCACGGACTGGTGTATTCCTAGAAAAGGAGTTTATCTCCATAGGAACCAGTGGGAGGAAGATAGAACTTGAAGAAATTCAAGAATCACAGAGTAGTGGCCTACCATTGGTGGAACAGGAGCAACCTTCACAGAATGCTGTGGAGGAACAACCCGCTCCAGTAGCACAAGACCAGCGTAGGTCTAACAGGATACGTCACCAGCCTGAGAGATATGGATTTCTCATGACTCCACAAGGTGATGTATTGCTCATGGATCAAGATGAGCCTGTAACCTACCAGGAGGCTATCACTGCCCCAAAATCTGAGAAGTGGCTTGAGGCCATGAAATCTGAGATGGATTCCATGTACACCAACCAGGTATGGACCTTGGTAGAGCCACCTGAAGGGGTAAAACCCATAGGGTGCAAGTGGGTTTTCAAAAAGAAAACTGACATGGATGGTAAGGTACACACCTTTAAGGCGTGATTGGTCGCTAAGGGTTTCAAGCAAATTCATGGTGTCGACTATGATGAGACCTTTTCACCTGTTGCGATGTTTAAATCCGTCCGGATCTTACTTGCTATCGCTGCATACCATGATTATGAGATATGGCAGATGGATGTCAAAACTACCTTCCTTAATGGAAAGCTTCTTGAGGATGTGTACATGACACAACCTGAAGGCTTTGACATTTCAGAGGATGCCGGAAAGGTATGTAAATTGCAGCGATCAATCTATGGATTGAAGCAAGCTTCCAGAAGTTGGAACCTTCGTTTTGATAATGCTGTAAGACAGTACGGATTCATCAAAAATGAAGATGAACCTTGTGTCTACAAGAAGGTTAGTGGGAGCATTGTTGTTTTTCTGGTGTTATATGTAGATGACATATTACTCATTGGAAATGACATCCCTACACTACAAAATGTAAAGACATGGTTAGGGAATTGCTTCTCTATGAAAGATTTGGGTGAAACTACCTATGTATTGGGGATCAGGATCTATAGGGATAGATCGCTGAAATTGCTTGGCCTAAGTCAGAGTACATACATAGACAAAGTGTTGAGATGCTTTAACATGCATGAATCCAAGAAAGGACTATTGCCTATGTCACATGGTATATGCCTATCAAAGTCACAATCCCCTTCCACTCAAGAGGATAGGGATCGCGATGAGTAAGATTCCATATGCATCCGCAATGGATCTATCATGTATGCCATGTTATGTACTCGACCAGATGTATCGTATGCTTTAAGCATAACGAGCAGTGTACGGTCGATCCCTTGAAAGTCATCAAGTCTCTGTCAAGAACATCCTTAAGTACTTGAGAAGAACTAAGGATTCGTTCTTGGTATATGGAGGCGGGGAAGAGCTTGTTTGTAATAGGTTACACCGATGCTAGCTTCCAGACCGATATGGATGATTCCGGATCACAACTGGTTATGTGTTCTGCCCAATGGCGGGGCTGTAAGCTGGAAGAGTTTGAAGCAGGAGACAGTTGCCGATTCTACTACAGAGGCTGAGTATATTGCCGCCTCCAATGCAGCAAAGGAGGCTGTTTGGATCAGGAAGTTCATTGCTGAACTTGGTACGGTTCCAAGTATTGTGGACCCCATTGATCTCTATTGTGATAACAATGGGGCCATTGCACAAGCCAAGGAACCTAGATCTCATCAGCGATCCAAACATATACTTAGGCGCTTCCATCTCATTCGAGAGATCATCGATAGAGGAGATGTGAAAATATGCAGAGTACCAACACTTGATAACGTTGCTGACCCACTTACGAAACCTCTTGCTTAACAGAAGCATGAAGATCACACTAGATCGATGGGCATTAGATTGATGCCTGATTGGCTCTAGTGCTAGTGGGAGATTGTTGGTGTAAGCCCTAGAGGCCAATGTATTTCTTTAGACTTACATTTGTATCTTGCTATTTTATATATATATATATATATATATATATATATATATATATATATATATATATATATATATATGATATGAGGCATTTCATTTTATTGTGTTACTTGTTTAAACATAATAAAGTCCTTAGAATAGAAATTTCAGTTCAATAAAATATCAAGTATATGACTTGATCGTGAGACACTATTGAACAATGAAATCCTATTCTTAAATATCCGTAGTCAAGTATTTTATTAATAAGGACAATAATAATACAATCGAGACTATTATGTGTGCAGACTGATGACCATATCTCACGGGTCATGCATATGAGATATCAAGTCGCCACATAGGTACACATTAAGGTAATGATGTACTGGATTGACCTACCATGAGAACACTACATGGAGCGTTATGTGAGTGTCATAAGTAGTTCTCATAGTGAAAATGGTGCATACAATCCTTCGACCTGAAATCACTACGATCCCTACATGAGGAGTCGTGTGCTTTAATATCGTCAAACGTCATCTGTAATAGGATGATTATAAAGACGGTCATTGGGCATACCACGAGCCATGTGATGTGCGCCGTCGCGCGCGGACGCGCGGCGCTCGTGCGAATCCGGCAAGTGTACCGGACTGCCGTCAAGTAATAAAGATATCGAACCCACAGAGACTGTGTTCCCGAATCACAATTAATTTCGAATCGATTAGATCTGGACTTTGTAAAAAGGGTTTTTGAAAAATGTTTGAATTTGAAATTGAAATGATAAACAAACAGAAAACAATTGTTTATGGGGTTTTTATCTAAACGGATTCCTAGGGATTTGGGTTACCTTTGAGGTCGTTTATGTCGCTAACAGATTTACCTTTGTTGATTACCGAAATTGCCTTGAAGGCGAGTTTATCCTCTAATAGCTTAAGCTCCCTCTCGGGTTACAAAAGCCGTGCCCAATTGACCCGACCCCTGCTTTCGTGGTAGTCGATCCCAGATTGGACCCTTTGTGTTCCGTGACAACTCGTTGCTCCTCGAGGGACGGCTTCTAACTTTCGTGATTTCAGTCCCAAGCCTGACTTCTATAGGTCCGACACCCAAGTTCACCGCTAGGTTCCTCCTTGAAATGTCTCGGTCATGCAAATAACCTAAGTTCGCCGCTAGGTTCCTCCTTGGATCATTCACATCTCACAAACTAGTGGCTACCGGGCTTTACGAGTGAATCACCCTAGAAATCCTAAGTTCACCGCTAGGTTCCTCCTTAGAACGTCTATGTCACGTAAATAAATGGTTGCCGAAATTTATGAGTGATTAACACACTAGAAATCAGATCTAAAACAATTATGAAATCAACAATGGTTTTTACATCAAATCAACATCATTTACAAACCTCGGGCAGAGCCCTAATCCCTAGAAACTAAGCTACTACTCCAGTCTTGCCATGGAGATGACAAGCTGGGTTGACAACATAATAAAAATCAGAAAAGAGAATAGAGGAGAAGAGGAGAAGAGATCCTAAATCTATGCCTAGAGTAGTAGCCCCCAATGTGTGATATCCTATTCGATATTGTCTATCAGATCTGATGCCTTGGTCCATATTTATAGAAATGGGGAAGTTAGAGTCCCAAACCAACTCAAAATCTGATCTATTTCGGTTTCTTTAGGTCCAAGTAAAGCGCGTCACGACCGTGATGGCCATCACGGCCAGGCCGTGACGGTCTCTGCCTCTGGCTGCTTTGCAAAATTCAAATTATCGCGACGCGAGATATGACTCGCGACGCGAGTCCTCAGCTTCATGGCCCGTGAAGAATATCACGGCTAGGCCGTGATGTGCTCTGACTTGTGTTGGTTTTGGGTCACGGCCGTGATGGCTATCACGGCCAGGCCGTTCTGCACTCGACTTGACCTTTCTTCTTTTTTCAGTTTTGCTCGATCATGGCCGTGATGGGCATCACGGCTAGGCCGTGATGGACTCTGTTTGGCTCATTTTCTTCAGTTTTAAAGCTCCATCTTCATCCAAACTTCATCATGGTTGATCTTGAGCAATTTACCCTTTATATCTGCAAAACAACACACGAAAACCGCCTTACCCGTTCCAAAGGAAAATTAACCTAAAATCTAATAAAAATATGCCTAAACTACATGAAAATGCATGCAAAATGATAGACAAAGATGAGGTGGAATCACACTCATCACCATGCAGGGGGATGTGAGTGACCTAGATGGAATTTGTCCCTCCTACATAACATGAGTAATATCTGTGGGGCCCCTGATAGAGTGAGACTGTAAAATGCATGGCCGTGCTGAAATGAGTCAATATGAGATATTGACCTCATTTGTTGTTAAGTCTACTCGGGTATCAGGGAACATGATATTGAACCATACAAGGGTGACAC
>JAUPTC010000023.1:381121-388023 GCA_030762895.1 Sophora flavescens
GACTGCGCGGTCAAAAATTGGCGCCGTTGCCGGGGACTCTGGTTTGTTGTTATTAGCAGAAAATAATTTAAAAAAAAAATCTTTGCTAATTAGTTTTGTCTGCATTGTCTGGTTGTGAATTTTGCCCCATGGATAATTATATGCGAAATTATGTGCCTAATGTTTATTATGAGCAACCATGCATGTATTATCCTAATTTTAGTGAGCCACCACCATACTATCCTAGCCAAGTGACCACCTCTGTACCTTCCGAACCTTCCCTAGAGGACCTGTGCAAACAGATGACTGCACAGATAACTGCACAAATGGAAGCAAACTTTCTTGAATTTCAACTGATGATGGTGGCGAGCAATCTTGAATTTCAACAGAAGATGGAGGCTGAATACCAGAGGGACCAAGATGAATCTCGGAAGTTGTGGGCTCTAATTGATCAAGTTACCGCCAACTCGGCTGCAATGCTGACTCCACAGCCCCTTGAAGAACATACAGAGTCACAAGTTATTCCTGAAAATATTTCTGATGATGATTCTGATAGTGTTTCTGATGATGAATTGTGTGTTGAATCCCCTGTTGATTGTTATTGTTCTGGCACTACTTTGTGTGTAGAATGTTATTTTGAAAGGTATGTTAAGCAAAGCATCCATATGGAACAAGAGACAGATGAGGTTGAGGGCCATGTTCATGTAGGAAATGACCATCAGGAGGATCAGGAGAACATTTGCTCCACCGTGCTTGAGGATAAAGAAGAATCTTTGGTCTTAGATGCATGTGTTGAGAGTAATGGGGTGGATGAATTAATTGCTGAATTTCCAGACATTGTAGATTTTACTGATTCATTTTGTTGTGATATTTGTACTGACTCTACTAACTCTAACATTTGTGTGGTGTGTGCTGAAATTTCTGCATGTATAGCAGGTGATGAATTTGTTCGTGCAGTGAATGAAGAAAGTGCAGAAAATGAAGCAGCACCAGTAACCCCAGCTAACTGTTTGCCACCTCCCCCTGAGGAACCAGTGATGGAGTTTAAACCCTTGGATTTTGCACCATGGCCAGTCCAAGAGGTTGAGCCCCACTTCTATTGGGAGGATTTTATTGATAAAGAGGTCAGCTGTGACCCGAAGGGGAGTGAGAAGTCCGCCGCACTCGGCGAAGTCATCATAATTGTCAAGTGCTCACTCCCACATCAAGGCTGCAAGTTAGGGAAGCATGGAATGAGCTTCCATCCTTTGGCTACCACGTGGGACTTATGTTACAAGCAATGGGATCCCGGTGGAACCGTCCCTCAATGAGTTTTTCTTTACCTTGCTCTTTTAATTTTCTTTTTTTTTCTTTGCTTTATTTCTGTTTTGTTTCCAATAAAGCTCCTGAATAATTTGAGAAGCTAAGGAGTTGTGTTAAGTCTAGTATTGACAAGTTTATTGGATTGATTAATTTTTGCATAGATGATTGCATGATATGTATTGACTGTTTACCCCTAGGATATGAAAAAATTTTGAACAATGATCCCCATATGATTGAAACTGAACTTTGAGATTTTGTTATGATGGCATGATTTATGATAACTTTGGGGTGATAGAAAGCACACACTAGGGATAGAATCTCTGTCAAACAATTTGCAAAAATGTCCAGGTGAGGTTTTAGAGCCTCCAACATGTTTTTAATTGTGTGAAAATCACTTTTTAAGTTGCACTTTCCTGAACTTGATTGAATCTCTTTATGGTTTGCATGATTATGTGCTTGCTTCAAATGATTTAGGCATTTTCTTTGTAAATAACTACTTAGCCTAAAATAACCAAATCCTAATGCATGTTCCCTAGTTAGCCCATTGAGCCTATTAGCCTATTGCTTATTGATAACCTAATGTTATAAGCCCAAAAATCTGGAAAACCATGTTAACCCGATCTTAGGATTAGGAGAGCGAATGGGTGCAAGAAACTAAGTTTGAGGTGGCTGCAAGGTGTAATATGTTGTTTGGGATTGAGAAAAAAAATTATGTAAAAAAATAAATAAATAAAATAGTGTAAAAATGAAAAGAAAAAAAAACAAAAGAAAGAAAAAAAAAAGAAAAACAATAAAAATAAAAAAGTGTTGAAATAAAAGGCTGTAGCCACCCAGAAGCATAAAGAAAAAAATTAAGAAAGGAACTTGAGTGAATTTCAAAGTGTAAATAATGTTCATGCTCTCTTAGTTCCTAGGGTCCTCAGCCTAGTTCCTGTGTATATCCTACCCTTAGCCAGGCCCCATTACAACCCATAAAAGTCCTTTTGATGTTGCTTGCATGTTTTCTGGGGGGACCATTTTGAGATGAAAATCAAATTTATGGGAAGTGCTCTTAAAAGTGAAATTGAGTGAATGTTGTTAACCTGACAAAAACTGAGCGATTGAGTGAACACAAATTTCCCTTATGAGGAAGGCAGTTGTTTGGATTTGGTGATCTCCCTCTTGTGTGTGACTTAGATCCCCTGCTTAGATTGATGATTGTTTGAATGATGAAATTCTCAACTGTTTATAATAAATAAATGTGGGGATTACTTTGCTTGAAAGGGGGGGAACATTGAAAGAAAAATTGTTTTGTTAAATTGCTTGAAATCTGTGTAAAGTGATAGAATCCTTAAGCTTGCCATGTTTTGCCAGGTCTTGAGTCTGTTTGAGTTTTTAAGTTTTAGTTTGCTTGAGGACAAGCAAAGTTTAAGTTTGGGGTATTTTGATGAGCCTTCGTTTGACTGGTTTTATAACTAGTAAAGACCTTGGTTTTGTGCTAATTTTATATCATTTTCACCCAAATTAGATTTGATTGTCCTTAAGTAGTATTTTGAGTCTATAAAGTGTTTTTAAGTTAATTTAGTTGATTTAGAGTGAATAAAGTATTTACTTTTATTTTCTATTTTCAGGTAAATAAAAAGGAATAATTCTGGAGTTTCTCGCCCCGCAAGTAGGATGTTCGCCCCGCGAACCAGAAGGTGACTGTGCCAGAGAAATTGCATCCTTTCTGTCTCGCCGCGCTAAGACTTGACTCGCCTCGCGAGTAATGCTACCTTGGAAGACCAGAAGCCATCACGGTTTGGGCATGTTGAAGGTCATGGGCGTTACAGTTGGGAATTTGAAGAGTTCGCCCCGCGAATATATTCTCGCCTCGCGAGAAGACCAAGAGTTGCAGACCTTTCGTGTTATTCGCCTCACGATAAGTTCTTAGCCTCGCGAGGACGTGGATTCCAGGAGTTGTATAAAAGCCTGTTTAGGCAGAACTTAAGTGATAATCAGTCATAGTGAGTCATAGTTAGTCAGAGTTAGCCAGTTTTGGCTAGTTCTTAGGCAGTAGTAGTAGTTTGTCTTCTTTTCTTAGATATGTTTTGTTTTCCTTTTGTAATGGAGAGTTAGTCTCCTAGATTAATCTACTGTAATTGGTTTCCATTACCACACTTGAGGTTCTTGTATTCCTGTTTTGTATGCTTTTCTCTTTTCAATGCAATGCTATATGTTTCTGTTTGTTATTTCAGGAATGTATAGTGTTGTATTGATTCATTTCGGTGATGTTATGTTCTTATACTTAATCGCATTTGTTATTTCGCGTGCGTTCATTCATGTTCGTTTGTTCATGAGGGCTTAACCCCGTTTGTTATTTCGGGAATAGGAACATACATCCGTAGTAGCGAATTTCGTTTGTTATTTGTTGCTACAATCGGGAGGGGATTAGAATCCGCTTAGGGCTTGGATTTATTTGAACCAATGATAGTGGGAAACCGAGAACAGTAGGTTGATCGTTCTTTAGCTTAATTGGTAATTACTTTTTATTGCATTGTTTTTCTGTTCTGTTTTCTTTATTTTAGTTTCAATCCAAAACCCCCCATTTCTAACTTTTTCTGTTAATAATAACAACACCTAAAGAGTCCTTGAGAGACGATCCGAGTTGTCGCTCTATACTGCATTATTTTCATAAACGCTCGTTCTTTTTGGCGCGTGGCGACAGCACGGTCAATGGACCGAGTCTTACGAGGCACATGAATACCGCCAAATGGGTAGGCAAATCAGGAACCACAACACACGCCAAGGCCACCGCAACACAAGGCGAAGCTGACATGGATTTCTGTCTGACCGTTCGATGACCACGAGCACGTAGCCAGCCAGCACAAACATCCCGACCACCACTCACACGCCATCACGTTTGCAAGACACAATACAATCGAACGAACCACGCCCCGCATTGCCAACAAAAAGCAAGCACATGGAAGCAATGAGAAGCACCGCATCCGCATCGCCAGGCGCGACCGATATCCGCAGTCAACATTTTTAAATCAGTTGACCAACAACATTGCGAGGATCCTTTCCAATGCACCTTTAGCCGATCTAGTGTTGGACACCCCTTCCAAAGTCACTTTAGGACGAACACCCATCTCTTGTTGCTACTGCTCCGCCACGGATTGCATCACCCAACACCATGTCCATCCACAGCCAAGGTCTGGGAGCGCGCACCCACAGCCTCACCACATCATCGAGTACCCCACGAAATTAATAAATATCGAAGGCCAACATTTTTAAAAATCAAAAACATCGCGAGGATCCTTTCTAATGCGCCTTCAGCCGATCTGGTGTTGGGCACCCCTAACAAGGCCATTTCAGGACGATCACCTGTCTCTAGGTGCTTCGGCTACGCCCCGAAAGGCATTGCCTAACACCACGTTCATCCACAACCAAGGCCGAGGAGCCACGCACCCAAAGCCTCGCCACACCATCGAGAACCCCACGAAATTGATAAATATTGAAAGCCAACATTTTTAAAAACAAAAAACATCGTCAGGATCCTTTCCTATGCGCCTCATCCGATCTGGTGTTGGGTACCCCTAACAAGGCCACTTCAGAACGATCACCCGTCTCTTGGTGCTTCGGCTCCACCCCGGAAGGCATCACCTAACACCACGTCCATCCACAACCAAGGTCGAGGAGCCGCGCACCCACAGCCTCGCCACACCATCGAGTACCCCACCACGAAATTGATAAATATCGAAAGCCAACATTTTTAAAAACCAACAACATCGCCAGGATCCTTTCCGATGAACCTTCAGCCGATCTGGTGTTTGAGCACTCCCTCACAAGGAAACTTCAGGACGATCACCCGTCTCTTGGTGCTTCGGCTCCGCCCCGGAAGGTATCACCTAACACCATGTCCATCCACAACCAAGGTCGAGGAGCCGCACGCCCACAGCCTCACCACACCATCGAGTACCCTACGAAATTGATAAATATTGAAAGCCAATATTTTTAAAAACCAACAATAGCATGAGGATCCTTTCTGATGCGCCTTCAGTCGATCTGGTGTTTGACCACCCCTTACAAGGCCACTTCAGGACGGTCACCTGTTCCTTGGTGCTTCAGCTCCGCCCCGGAAGGCATCACCTAACACCACGTCCATCCACAACCAAGGTCGAGGAACCGTACACCCACAGCCTCACCACACCATCGAGTACCCCACAAAAATTGATAAATATCGAAAGCCAACATTTTTAAAAACCAACAACATCGCGAGGATCCTTTCCGATGCACCTTCAACTGATCTGGGGTTTGAGCACCCCTTCCAAGGCCACTTCAGGACGATCACCCGTCTCTTGGTGCTTCGGCTCCCCCTCGGAAGGCATCATCACCTAACACCACATCCATCCACAACCAAGGTCGAGGAACGGCACACCCACAGTCTCGCCACACCATCGAGTACCCCACGAAATTGATAAAATAGAAAGCCAACATTTTGAAAAACGAAATTGACAAAATTTCGAAAGCCAACATTTTCAAAACGGGTGCCAGCTACATTGCGAGGATCCTTTACGGTGCGCCTTCAACCTGTTTGTTGTTGGGGACCCCCACCTTGGTCACATCCGGAAGATCACGTGTCCCTTCGTGTTGCGGATCCGCCGCAAAGGGCATAACCTAACACAACGTCCATCCACAACCAAGGTCGAGGAGCCACACCCATGAATCCTCAACACACCATGGAAAAACCCCACAAAAATGGTCCAATCTGATGCCCGCAAATTTTCCCACTCCCGCCTCTCGGTCCCGCCCCGGGTCCACCTCTCGGGCATGCCCGCGGCCCGGCCCATGGAGTCGGTCGGTCGGAAGATGACCAATCGAGTCACCTCCATGCCGTGGGCAAGGTCGATGTGCAATGTTAGGGATCATTGCACGGGCGTTGGGGGGTGGACCATGGTGCACCGGTCTTGGCACCAGGTCAAGGTCAGGCTGGCACCTCTCCCCCCCTATAATAGCTTAATATGCAAAGACCCATTTTCCAGCACAAGACATCCTTTTTGTTGGGGAGACATACTCTTTTTTTCAAAGCTAGAGGTCGAATTTTGGCCTTATTTTTTGCAGGAATGCTTATAAAAATGGGATCTAGGGGATGAAAAATTTATAGAATTTTTAACCATACCATTTTTTTTTTATAAATTTTCAAAGTGGAAAACCGAAACAATTACCAAAAAATGGAAAATGGGTCTAGCCATCGAATCTTGAGCTGATTTTTTTGCAGGGACGATACTTATAATATTCTCAAGGTTTCCACCTAGTTTCGTGGTATTTCATGAAGGTGGTGATTTTTCATGATTTTTCAACCAAAATCAGGGATATGCGACAGATCGACGACAAGGAACCTAGGTTACAAATTGAATTTTGACCTGAATTTTTGTTAGCACTCTTGCTATATTATTTCCAGCTTTACCTCCAAATTTCATTGCTCTTCATTGAGGGGTTGGAGTTTTGGGAACTTTTAGCCGAAATGTGGTATACTAGCATACTTAAACATGTGGTGGACCCTGGTTTACAGGTTTGCTTTTCCACCACGCCTTCTAAAAAGCCTGGGGGGGGGGGGGGGGGTCAGGGGAATGCTCTCAAGCTTGTATCACAACATTTGC
>JAUPTC010000023.1:388523-406023 GCA_030762895.1 Sophora flavescens
GGTTTTGTACTGTGTTTGTGATGGAGAACTAAACCCCTTGGATTAATCTGTTGTAATCGGCTTTCGCCGACACTTGAGGTTTTGTAATTCCAGGATCGTTTTGCTTCACTCTTTCAATACTTTTCTTTATTTTGTTTGCTTAATTCAGTTTGTATCGAATTAGTATTGATTTGTTTCGATGACCCTATGTTCCTATACTTAATCGTGTTTGCTTAATTCGCGTGTGTTCAATCGTGTTTGCTTAATTCACGAGAGCTTCATCCGTTTGCTTAATTCGGAATTAGGAACATATGTCTCGTAGCGTCAATTTCGCTTGTTAATTGATGCTACAATCGATAAGGGATTAGAATCCGCTTAGGGATTGGAATTACATAAACCAATGATAGTGGGAAACCGAACAACAGATTAATCGTCTTTAGCTTATTTGATAATCACTTAAATTGCTCTGTTTTTCTGCTCTGTTTTCGATCTGTTTTTCAATTGAATTTCAACCTTCAACGCCCCCCCCCCCAAAGTCGATAAATAGGTTAATAACAAATCCAAGAGTCCTTGTGAGACGATACTCGAGTTGTCGTGCCCTGAACTACAGTTTTATAATCACTCACTTTTGACCCGTGCGCGACAGCGGATCAAGCACCCCTTACAAGGCCTCTTCAGGGCGATCACCTGTCTCTTGGTGCTTCGGCTCCGCCTCGGAAGGCATCATCACCTAACACCACATCCATACACAACCAAGGTCGAGGAACAGTGCACCCACAGCCTCGCCACACCATTGAGTACCCCACGAAATTGACAAAATCGAAAGCCAACATTTTTAAAAACGAAATTGACAAAATTTCGAAAGCCAACATTTTTAAAACGGGTGCCAGCCACATTGCGAGGATCCTTTACGGTGAGCCTTCAACAGGTTTGGTGTTAGGGATCCCCATCTTGGTCACATCTGGAAGATCACGCGTCCCTTCATGTTGCGGATCCGCCCCGAAGGGCATAACCTAACACAAATTCCATCCACAACCAAGGTCGAGGAGCCACAACCATGAATCCTCAACACACCATGGAAAATCCCCACGAAAACGAACCAATCCGATGCCCACATTTTTCCCCGTACCCGCCTCCCAGACCCGCCCCGGGTCCACCTCTCGGGCACGTCCCGACCCACTGAGTTGGTTAGTCGGAAGATGACCCGATCGAGTCACTTAGGCTACAAATTGACCCGATCGAGTCACTTAGTCGGAAGATGACCAGATCGAGTCACTTTTCACCATACCATTTTTTTTAATAAATTTTCAAAGTGGAAAACCGAAACAATTCCCAAAAAATGGAAAATGGGTCTAGCCATCGAATTTTTAGCTGATTTTTTGGAGGCACACTACTTATAATATTCCCAAGGTACCCACAAAGTTTCGTGGCATTTCATGAAGTTTGTTATTTTTTATGATTTTTCAAACGAAATCAGGGATATGCAAAAGTTCGACGACAAGGAACCTAGGCTACAAATTGAATTTTGACCAGAATTTTTGCAGGCACTCTTGTTATATTATTTCCACCTTTACCATCAAATTTCGTTGTATTTCATTGAGGGGTTGGAGTGTTGGGAACTTTTAGCCGAAATGTGGTATACTAGCATACTTAAACATGTGGTGGACCCTGGTTTACAGGTTTGCTTTTCCACCACGCCTTCTAAAAAGTCTAGGGGGGTTAGGGGAATGCTCTCAAGTTTGTATCACAACATTTGCCCGTCGGTGCTCGGTGCATTTGCGATGTGTGCCGAGCATGGTTATCATGCACTAGTCACGGGTGATACAATGTAACACTTTCAACCTCGGTGCACGAGTCACTAGCCACTGATCAGCCTCTGGCTCATCTAGTTTTATAACTAGTAAGACCATGGTTTTTGTACTAATTATTCGAGTTTAATCTCGTTTTCGCCCAAATTTGGATTTAATTGTCCTCAAGCAACATTTTGAGTCTCTTCAGTAGTTTTAGGATATTTTAGTTAATTTTGAGTCAAATAAAGCATTTACTGCTATTTCATATTTTCAGGTTAATAAGAAGAGCAAAAATGGAAGGACACTTGAAGCAGGAGCCATCACGTCCAGGCCGTGACACTGGTCACTGCCGTGATGAGCTACCCATGAAAGTCAGAAAGCATCACGACCCAGCCGTGATACCCATCACGGGCGTGATGAGAAGACCCTGGAGACCAGAAAGCATCACGGCCCAGCCGTGACACCCATCACGGGCGTGATGGGAAGATCCTGAAAGTCATAATTGATCACGGCCTAGCCGTGATGAAGGTCACGACCGTGACAGATCAGCACCCATGGACAGAAGCCATCACTGCCTGGCCGTGATACCCATCACGGTCGTGACAGACCAGAATTTGAATGCGCGCCCTTGGCAGAATTGGTCACGGCCTGGCCGTGATGGCCATCACGGCCATGACGCACACATGATCTATTAAAAGGCATCAGGCCAGACAGAACCAGAACAGAATTTTCACTATTTACAAATTACTTCTAGGGTTTTTATTATGTTTGTGATGGAGAACTAATCACCAGGGATTAATCTGCTGTAATCGGTTTCCGCCGACACTTGAGGTTCTATAATTCCCAATCAATTTGCTTATCCCTTTCAATATTATGCTATATGTCTTGTTTGCTTAATTCAAGTTATATAGAATAAGTATTGATTCATTTCGATGACTATATGTTCCTATACCTTGATCGCGTTTGCTTAATTCGCATGTGTGTGATCGTGTTTGCTTAATTCAGGAGAGCTTCAATCCGTTTGCTTAATTCAGAAATTAGGAATATATATCTCGTAGTGACAATTGCGCTTGTTTAATTGCCGCTACAATCGAAAAGGGATTAGAATCCGCTTAGGGCATGGAATTTATGTGAATCAATGATAGTTGGGAAACCGATACAGTAGATTATAGCTTATTGATAATCACTTAATTGCACTGTTTTCTTAATTGAATCTTCAACCTAACACCCCCCCCCCCCCCCAAATCGATTTGTAGGTTAATAACAATCCAAGAGTCCTTGAAAGACGATACTCGACTTGTCGTTCCCTAGCTACAGTATTTTTCCAATCACTCGTTTTTGACCCATGTGCGACAGCGGATCAAATTGGCGCTGTTGCCGGGGACTCTTGTTGTTATTAACAGATTTGTTGATACATTTAGTTCTGGCTACTAGGTCTGGTTGTTCTGATTTGTTTGATTTTGATCCTGAAATTGATAGAACCTTGTACACATGCCGTAGAGCAATTCAGGCCGGGACTAGTTCACCAACCAATAGTGATTTTGATTCTGAACTTGTTTTTGATAACATGGCTGATCAAAGAACACTAAGACAACTTGTTGCTCCTGATGTTAATTACAATGGTTTATGCATTGAATATGTTGATGTCGTTGCTCCTTTTGAATTGAAATCTGGTTGAGTACACTTATTGCCAAGGTTTAGTGGTCTTGCAGGTGAGGATCCGCATAAGCATCTGAAGGAATTCCAGGTTGTTTGTTCTACACCTTTGAGACCTGAAGGAATAACAGAAGACCATATCAAGCTGAGAGCCTTCCCATTCTCACTTCAAGGTGCTGCGAAGGATTGGTTGTATTATCTTGAGCCAAATTCCGTTTCAACCTGGAATGATTTGAAGAAAGTCTTCCTAGAGAGATACTTCCCTGCCTCCAGAGCTGCATCAATCAGAAAAGAGATATGTGGCATTAGACAAGGCAATGAATCATTGGTCGAGTACAGGGAGAGATTTAAGAAGTTGGTGTCCAGTTGTCCTCAGCACCAGATTTCCGAGCAACTGCTTATTCAATACTTTTATGAGGGATTGCTACCAATGGATAGAAACATTCTACATGCTGCTAGCGGGGGAGCACTTGTTGATAAGACTCCAACTGCTGCCAAGTCATTGATTAATAACATGTCACTCAACTCCCAACAGTTCACAACTAGAAACAATTCTGTCGAAACAAGGGGTGTGAATGAGATCCATGTTTCTTCTTCCAACAAAGCCATTGAAACCAGACTTGATGAGCTTAATTCTTTAGTGAAACAGTTGGCAGTGGATAAAGCTCAAGCAGCAAGGCTGTGTGGTATTTGTACTTCTCCTGAACACCTGACCGATACATGTCCCATTCTGAAAGATGAGTCGGTCACTGATTTGCCTCAAGCATATGCAGAAAATCTTTACAATCAAGGCAACAATCAGAACAGGTACAACATTCCTGACCTTTTCGCTAATAAGTACCACCCCAACTGGAGAAACCATCCAAACCTTCGGTATGGAAACTCATCCACACAACAACAACAACTGATGTTACCGTTGACACCACCACAGAACTCTCCCCAAGTAACCACCTCTGCACCTTCCGGACCTTCGGTAGAGGACCTTGTCAAGCAAATGGCTGCAAACAATCTCCAGTTTCAGCAGCGAACGGATTCTAGTATTCATGCTTTGCAGACACAGATTGGACAGCTTGCCGCTTCGATGAATGTCATGCATCAAGCTCAAGGATCGAACCAACTACTTGCACAAACAGTAGTGAATCCTAATGCCCCTAATCCTAATGTGAGTGCAATTTCTTTGAGATCCGGAAAGGTTGCAGAACCAGCCCCTGAAAAAATAAAAAAAACTGTTGAGGTAACACCTGAACCTTCTGTTGTTATTGAGACTGAAAAAGAGTATGTGCCACCAATTCCCTTCCCACAAAGAGTACTGAAAAATAAAAAGATTGCTGAGGAAGACAAAGAGAGAGAGATTATGGATGTATTCAGAAAAGTGGCGGTAAACATTCCGCTTCTTGATGTGATTAAGCAGGTTCCGAAATACGCAAAGTTTCTGAAGGATTTGTGCACACACAAGAGGAGGTTGAAGGGAAATGAGAGAGTCAATTTTGGACGAAATGTTTCAGCCCTTATTCAACCTAAACCCGCACCTGAGGAGGTTACTGTCTCAGCCCTCAATCAGCCAATGCCACAAATGCAAGGATCGGGGAACTTTTGCTATTCCATGTACCATTGGGGATAGTAAATTCGACAATTGCATGTTGGATTTAGGAGCTTCTATTATTGTTATGCCTACTTTTGTTTTCAATAATCTTGATCTTGGTCCTTTGGAGCATACAGGTCTTACTATTCAGTTGGCAAACAGGACCAATGCTCGCCCCATTGGAGTAGTAGAAGATGTGCTTGTTCAGGTTAATGACTTGATTTTCCCTGTTGATTTTTACATTCTGGACATAGTAGGAGAAACGAATTCAAGCAGATCACCAATCAATCTGGGCAGACCGTTCATGAAAACGGCGAAAACAAAGATTGATGTTGACGATGGAACCATGTCCATGGAATTTGGTGACATTGTTACGAAATTCAACATTTTCGATGCTATGAAGCATCCCTTAGAAGAGCATTCTGTTTTCCAAATAAAGTTGCTCTCTGAAATTGTTGATGACACTTATTATGATTTGGTTGAAGCTGCTGATTTCCCATCTCTTTCTGGTTTTGATGATGTTTACTCATGTGTTGATTGTACTAGCACTGACCTTTGTGCTGTTTGTATTGAGATTGATGCTGCCTTGCAGGGTGACAGTGTAAATGAAGCTATTTATTCAACTGAAGTTCTTGCCAGCACGGCTGCCCCAAACATACCATCCATTGAGTAGCCACCCTCCTTAGATCTTAAGCCACTTCCTGAAAATATGAAATTTGCTTATTTAGAGAGGAATGAAAAACTTCTGGTTATAATTTACTCTATCCTTGATTTTGACCAAGAAACTAAGCTCTTGCAGGTTTTGAAAAAGCATAAGAAGGCGATTGGGTGGACCTTGGCCGACATACTAGGTATTAGCCCATCCAGGTGTATGCATAGGATTATGTTGGAGGATGGGGCTAAAACGGTTAGGCAGCCCCAAAGGCGGGTTAACCCCTTGATTCTTGATGTTGTGAAGGAGGTAACAAAACTCTTGCATGCAGGTATCATATATCCTATCTCTGACAGTAATTGGGTGAGTCCAGTGCAAGTTGTACCTAAGAAATCTGGACTCACAGTGGTAAAAAATGAAAACAATGAACTTGTTCCCACTAGAGTTCAGAATAGCTGGAGAGTTTGTATTGATTACTGGATATTGAACTAGGCTACTAGAAAGGATCACTTTCCTTTGCCGTTCATCATCAGATGCTTGAACGGCTAGCTGGTAAATCACACTATTGTTTTCTTGATGGTTTTTCAGGTTACTTTCAGATCCACATTGCACCAGAGGATCAAGAAAAGACAACTTTTACATGCCCTTTCGGCACATTTGCTTACAGGAGGATGCCATTTGGTCTTTACAATGCTCCTGGCACATTCCAGAGATGCATGATTAGTATTTTTACTGAATATATTGAGAATTGCATGGAAGTGTTCATGGATGATTTTACTGTCTATGGTTCCTCATTTGATGCATGCTTGAGTAGTTTGAATCTGGTTTTGGAAAGATGCATTGAAACTGACCATGTTTTGAATTATGAAAAATGCCATTTTATGGTTGAACGGGGAATTGTTTTGGGGCATATTATTTCTGAAAAGGGTATTTCAGTAGATCCTGCTAAGATTGAGGTGATTTCTACACTGCCTTACCCATCTTGCGTTCGCGAGATCCGCTATTTTCTTGGTCATGCAGGTTCTTACAGGTGCTTCATAAAGGATTTTAGCAGGATAACTCTTCCTCTGTCAAAATTGTTGAAGAATGATGTCATTTTGAACTTTGATGACAACTGCAAAAAGGCATTTGATTTCTTGAAGAAAGCATTGACCTCCACTCCCATCATCTAGCCTCCTGACTGGACCCTCCCTTTTGAGATTATGTGTGATGCCTCTAACTATGCCGTGGGGGCGGTCCTTGCACAAAGTGTGGGCAAGGCTGCCCATGTTATTTATTATGCTTCTAGAACTTTAGATTTTGCATAGGCGAATTACACTACTACTGAAAATGAACTTCTAGCTATTGTTTTTGCTCTTGATAAATTCAGATCATATTTGCTAGGTTCCAAGGTTGTTGTTTTCACTGACCATGCAGCTTTAAAGTACTTGTTGAAGAAACCAGAAGTGAAACCGAGATTGATTCGGTGGATGTTGTTGCTCCAAGAGTTTAGTGTGGAGATTAAAGATAAAAGTGGAGCTGAGAATTTAGTGGCTGATCACTTAAGCAGAATAGAGAGGGATGAAGATCCTTCTCCCATTCAGGATGACTTTCCTGATGAGCAGCTTTTACAGTTACATGGGGTAACTCCTTGGTTTGCTGATACTGTTAATTATCTTGTTGCTGGTGTTTTTCCGACAGGTGCAACTAGGTCACAAATTCACAAACTCAAGAGTGATACCAAATATTATGTTTGGGATGATCCATATCTTTGGAAATTTGGTAGTGATCAGGTAATTAGGAGATGTGTCCCCGACTATGAGATTGAATCTATTTTGCATTTTTCTCATGCTTCTCAAGTAGGGGGACATTTTGGGCCACAAAGGACTACAAGAAAAATCCTAGATTCAGGTTTTTATTGGCCCTCTATTTTTAAAGATGCTTATGAGATTTACCGCACTTGTAAAGAGTGTCAGATAGCAGGTACATCCATCACTCGTAAGAGTGAAATGCCTCAGCAACCTATGCTTTTCTGTGAGGTGTTTGATGTGTGGGGAATTGACTTTATGGGTCCTTTCCCTGCATCTTTTCATTTTCTCTATATTTTGCTTGCTGTTGACTATGTTTCAAAGTGGGTGGAAGCTATCCCCACTAGGACTAATGATTCTAGAGTTGTTGCAAACTTTGTCAGGTCCAATATCTTTTGCATGTTCGGAATACCTCGTGCTATCATAAGTGACCAAGGCACTCATTTCTGTAACTGCACCATGGAAACTTTACTCCGAAAGTATGGAGTTGTGCACAGGGTCTCCACTGCATATCATCCCCAAACTAATGGGCAGGTTGAGATCTCAAACAGAGAAATCAAACAGATCTTAGAGAAAGTGGTGCAGCCAAATAGGAAGGACTGGAGCCGCCATCTAGAAGACGCACTTTGGGCTCAAAGAACAGCTTTCAAGACACCAATAGGGATGTCTCCCTATAGACTTGTGTTCGGTAAGGCATGTCATCTTCCTGTAGAAATTGAGAACCGTGCTTATTGGGCGGTCAAAAGTTGTAATTTGGAAATGCAAAAAGCAGGCATTGAAAGAAAACTCCAATTACAACAGCTTGAAGAGCTTAGGCTAGAAGCCTATGAGAGATCTCGAATTTATAAAGAGTAAACTAAGCACTTCCATGATAAGATGATTTCTAGGAAGGAATTCTCTATGGGCCAACAGGTTTTATTGTTTAACTCCCGCCTAAAAGTGATGGCTGGGAAACTTCGATCCAAGTGGATTGGCCCATTTATTGTCACTGGTGTTTTCCCTCATGGTGCGGTAGAAATAAAAAGTGCAGGTAGCAACAAGGTTTTTAAGGTTAATGGGCAGTGCTTGAAGCTATTACATGAGAGCTCGGTACCCGAAGATGCAACCATAGAAGAGCTTTCCTTGGAAGCGCCCACCTACACTACAACTTGATCAGGGAGCACATTCTCCTTTCCCTCACTCTTATTTTATATTTATGTTCTTTCATTGAGGACAATGTATGTCTTAAGTGTGGGGGAGGGAACCAATTGCTTTGTTTTTGTTTTGTTTTCCTTATTTGTGTTGCTTTGTGTCGTATGTATGTGAGTCTTATGTCGGCAAGCTTGAATGGATTTTATTAAATTTAGCATAGATGTATTGCATGATATATGTTGACAGTTGATGATTTCCCCCTAGGTTTTCAAAATTGAAAGTTGATCCCCATGTGAAAAATTGAAAATTGAACTTTGAGGAATTTTATTGTGATTGCTTGATTTATGACAAGTTTGGGGTGAAGGGGTGCACATACTAGGAATTGTATCTCGGTCAAACAATTTGTAAAAATGTCCAGGTGAGGAATTTGAGCCTCCAACATTGTTTTTAATTGTGTGAATCGCTTTTAAGCTGCACTTTCCCGAATTTGCTTGAATCTCTTCATGGTTTGCATGTTTATATGGTTGTATCAAATGATTTAGGCAATTTTATTTGAAATAACTACTTGGCCTAAAAAGAACCATCCCTAATGCATGCTCCCTAGTTAGCCACATTGAGCCTAATAAGCCTATTGTTTCTTGATGACCTTATGTTATAAGCCAAAAATCTGAAAAAACCATGTTAACCCAATCTTAGGATTAGGAGAGCATGGAAGCTTAGCAAGAGAAGGGTTGTAAGAAAGCAAGTTTGGGGTGTCTATAAGGTCTGATATGTCATTATGGGTTGAGAAAAAAAAAATAAGAAAAAAATAAAGGTTGGAGCCAAAGGCAAAAAGAAAAAGAAAAAGAAAGTACAAAAATGTCAAAAAGGGTATCAAAAGAAAGAGGTTGTAGTCACCCAAAGCATCAAAAAGAAAATTGGAAAAAAGGAATTAGAGTGAAAATCAAAGTGTAAACAGTTTCATGCTTTCTTAATTCCTAGGGATGTAAAGCCTAGTACCTTTGAATATCCTACCTTTAGCCAGGCCCCATTACAACCTTTAAAAGACCTTTTGACGTTGCATGCATGTTTTCGTGGGAACTATTTTGAGATGAAAATCAAATTCATGGGAAGTGCTCTTGAAATGTGAAATTGAGTGAAACGTTGATAGCCTAGACAAATTGAGCGAATAAGTGGAATATTAAATGCCCTTGTGAGGAAGGCAATTGTTTGAAATTGGTGATCTCCCTTTTGTGTGTAACTTTGATCCTCAACTCAGATTACTAATTGCATGAATGATGGAATTCTCAATTGTTTAAAGTAAATGAATGTGGGGACTACTTTGTTGCATAGGGGGAAAACATTGAAAAAAAAATTGTTTTGTTAAAATTGCATGAAATTTGTGCGAAATTGATTGAATCCTTTAAGCTTGCCAAGTTTGAGTCTTTTTGAGTTTTAGTTTGCTTGGGGACAAGCAAAGTTTAAGTTTGGGGTATTTTGATAAGCCTCTGGCTCATCTAGTTTTATAACTAGTAAGACCATGGTTTTTGTACTAATTATTCGAGTTTAATCTCGTTTTCGCCCAAATTTGGATTTAATTGTCCTCAAGCAACATTTTGAGTCTCTTAAGTAGTTTTAGGATATTTTAGTTAATTTTGAGTCAAATAAAGCATTTACTGCTATTTCATATTTTCAGGTTAATAAGAAGAGCAAAAAGGGAAGGACACTTGAAGCAGAAGCCATCACGCCCAGGCCGTGACACTGGTCACGGCCGTGATGAGCTACCCATGAAAGTCAGAAAGCATCACGGCCCAACCGTGATAACCATCACGGGCGTGATGAGAAGACCCTGGAGACCAGAAAGCATCATGGCCCAGCCGTGACACCCATCACGGGCGTGATGGGAAGATCCTGAAAGTCATAATTGATCACGGCCTAGCCGTGATGAAGGTCACGACCGTGACAGATCAGCACCCATGGACAGAAGCCATCACTGCCTGGCCGTGATACCCATCACGGTCGTGACAGACCAGAATTTGAATGCGCGCCCTTGGCAGAATTGGTCACGGCATGGCTGTGATGGCCATCACGGCCATGACGCACACATGATCTATTAAAAGGCATCAGGGCAGACAGAACCAGAACAGAATTTTCACTATTTACAAATTACTTCTAGGGTTTTTATTATGTTTGTGATGGAGAACTAATCACCAGGGATTAATCTGCTGTAATCGGTTTCCACCGACACTTGAGGTTCTATAATTCCCAATCAATTTGCTTATCCCTTTCAATATTATGCTATATGTCTTGTTTGCTTAATTCAAGTTATATATAATAAGTATTGATTCATTTCGATAACTATATGTTCCTATACCTTGATCGCGTTTGCTTAATTCGCGTGTGTTTACTTAATTCAGGAGAGCTTCAATCCGTTTGCTTAATTCGGAAATTAGGAATATATATCTCGTAGTGACAATTGTGCTTGTTTAATTGCCGCTACAATCGAAAAGGGATTAGAATCCGCTCAGGGAATGGAATTTATGTGAATCAATGATAGTTGGGAAACCAAAACAGTAGATTACCCGTCTTAGCTTATTGATAATCACTTAATTGTACTGTTTTCTTAATTGAATCTTCAACCTAAACCCCACCCCCCCAAATCGATTTGTAGGTTAATAACAATCCAAGAGTCCTTGAGAGACGATACTCGAGTTGTCGTTCCCTAGCTACAGTATTTTTCCAATCACTCGTTTTTGATCCGTGTGCGACAGCGGATCAGCCACCCAAAATGAACCTCCATGTTCCGGCACCAACACCTTCAACCGGTCAGTGCCATGTGCACCAGACCCTTGCAACCTTGGTTCCTGTCCGCACCGACCTGGCTAAGTCAGGAATTTGGTGCACCACACCGAGCCAAATCAGGAATCTGGTGCACCAGACCGAGCTAAGTCAGGAATCTAGTGCACCAGACCGAGTCAAACCTGGAATCTGGTGCACCACACCGAGCTAAGTCAGGAATCTGGCGCACCACACCGAGTCAAACAACGAATCTGGTGCACTACACCGAGCCAACTCTTGAATCTGGTGCACCAGACCGAGCCAAGTCATAAATCTGGTGCACCAGACCGAGCCAAGTCTGGAATCTGGTGTACCACACAGAGCCAAATCATGAATCTAGTGCACCACACGGGATTAAGTCATGAATCTGGTGCACCAGACGGAACCAAACCATGAATCAGGTGCACCAGGCCGGTGCTCTAGACCGCGCCAAGTCATATATCTGGTGCACCACACCGAGCCAAATCAGTAATTTGGTGCACCACATCGAGCCAGGTCAGGCATCTGGTGCACCACACCGAGCCAAATCGAGCCAAACCATGAATCTGGTGCACCCGGGGACCCGTGCCCGGTGCACCATTCCCTCGTTCCCTTCGTTCCTTTCCGCACAGACCGAGTCAGATCCGATACCTGGTGCATCTTGGGACCCATGCCCGGTACACCATTCCCTCATTCCCGTGGTTCCTTTCCGCACCGATCGAGCCAGATCTGGCTCCTGGTGCACCTGGGGTCCCGTGCCCGGTGCACCATTCCCTAGTTCCCTCGGTTCCTTTCCGTACCGACCGAGCTAGATCCAGCACCTGGTGCACCCGGGGACCCATGCCTGGTGCACCATTCCCTCGTTCCCTTGGTTCCTTTCAGCACCGACCGAGCCAGATCCGGCACATGGTGCACCGGGCACAAGACATCTTTTTTGCTGGGGAGACATACTCTTTTTTTTCCAAGCTAGAGGTCGAATTTTGGCATGATTTTTTGCAGGGATCCTTATTAAAATAGGAGCTAGGAGTCAAAAAATTTACAGAATTTTTCACTTTACCATTTTTTTTATCAATTTTCACAGTGGAAAACTGAAACAATTCCTAAAAAACGGAAAATGGGTGTGGACATTGAATTTTGAGCTGATTTTTTGCAGGTGGTCTCGCTGTCGCCACGCGCCAAAAATAACGAGCGGTTATGAAAATAATGTAGTATAGAGCGACAACTCGGATCGTCTCTCAAGGACTCTTAGGTGTTGTTATTATTAACAGAAAAAGTTAGAAATGGGGGATTTTGGATTGAAACTAAGATAAAGAAAACAAAACAGAACAAAGAAAGAAAACAGAGCAGTAAAATAGATTAACAAATAAACTAAAGCAATTAACCTACTGCTTTTGGTTTCCCAACTATCATCGGTTCATGCAAATTCCTAGCCCTAAGCAGATTCTAATCCCCTCCCGGTTGTAGCAATAATTCACAAGCGGAACCACTACTACAGATATATGTCCCTATTCCCGAATTAAGCAAACGGGGTTAAGCACTTCGTGAACTAAGCGAACACGAAACGTACACACGCGAATTAAGCAAACGCGATTATATATAGGAACATGATATCACCGAGATAAACCAACACAACACAATATACTCCTGAATTAAGCAAACAGAAATATAAAGCATGGCATTGAAAAGAGAAAAGGAAATGAAAACAGGAAATACAAGAACCTCAAGTATGGATAGAAACCAATTACAGTAGATTAATCTACGAGACTAGTTCACCATAACAAACAAGAGTAGAAAAGGAAACAAAACAACTACAACTACTGACTAGCTAAGACTAGCCAAAACTGACTAGCCTCTCTGACTCCTATTTATACAAATTCTCTCAAGATCTCCTCTCAATATCTGAATACTCCTTCAATTCACTTCAACCTCTGCTTCTTAGCTTTCCAAAGCCACTTAATTTGCTTAATTACGAATTAAGATGAGAGAGTTATGTCCACATTTAACTCATAGGGCAGCTGAAACGCCTCTGACTTCACATGGATTAAAACCCTTCAAAACGGATCCGTTTGGAATAATGGTCTTCATGAGAGTTAAAGCTCTTTGTTTGGTCTTTCATTTGCCACCGGTTTTAGTTCCAACCGCCATCTACAGCCCAAGTTATGGCCCAATCTTCATGACCAGTTCAGGTTCCAGTGACAGCAATTATGTTCTGACTTCAAGGCCCAATGTGACCCACTATACATCCAATTAAGCGTCTGAGTTCTTCATGAAAGTTGTTTGGATTCCTTTTAGCTTTCCCTCAGTTCTGCCTTCAAACAGGTTTTTATACAACTTCTGGAATCCACGGACTCGCGAGGCGAACACTGTCTCGCGACGCGAATAATGCGAACAGTCATCAGCTTTTGGTTTTCTCGCGAGGCGAGCTTATCTTCGCGAGGCGAACCAGAATTATTTCCTTTTTATTACCCTGAAAATAAGAAAATAACATAAGTGTTTTATTTAACTATAAATCAACTAAATTAACATAAAAACACTTTACAGACTCAAAATACTACTTAAGGACAATCAAGTCTAATTTGGGTGAAAATGATATAAAATTAGCACAAAGCCAAGGTCTTTACTAGTTATAAAACCAGTCAAACAGAGGCTCATCAAAATACCCCAAACTTAAACTTTGCTTGTCCCCAAGCAAACTAAAACTCAAAAACTTAAAAAGACTCAAGACCTGGCAAAACATGGCAAGCTTAAGGATTCAATCAACCTTGCACAAATTTCAAGCAATATTTCAAAAGAATTTTTCTTCCAATGTTCCCCCCTTTCAAGCAAAGTAATCCCCACAATCATTTATTCTAAACAATTGAGAATTTCATCATTCAAACACTCATTAATCTAAGCAGGGGATCCAAGTCACACACAAAAGGGAGATCACCAAATTCAAACAACTACCTTCCTCACAAGGGAAATTTATGTTCACTCAATTTCACTTTTAAGAAACACTTCCCATAAATTTGATTTTCATCTCAAAATGGTTCCCACAGAAAACATGCAAGAAACATCAGAAGGTCTTTTATGGGTTGTAATGGGGCCTGGCTAAGGGTAGGATATACAATGGTACTAGGCTGAGGACCCTAGGAACTAAGAGAGCATGAAACATTTTTACACTTTGAATTTAACTCAAGTTCCTTTTTCATTTTTCTTTTTATGCCTTGGGTGGCTACAGCCTCTTTATTCAAACAGTCTTTTTGAAATTTTTGCACTTTTTATATATTTTTTCTGCTTTTCTCTTTTTTTTCTTTCTATTTTTATATTTTTTTTTTCACAATTTTTTTTTCTCAACCCCAAACAACACATTACACCTTGCAGCCACCCCAAACTTAGTTTCTTGCACCCATTCTAAGATTACATGCTCTCCTAATCCTAAGATCGGGTTAACATGGTTTTCCAGATTTTTGGGCTTATAACATTAGGTTATCAAGAATTAACAGGCTAATAGGCTCAATGGGCTAACTAGGGAACATGCATTAGGGGTGGTTATTTTAGGCTAAGTAGTTATTTACAAAGAAAATGCCTAAATCATATGAAGCAAACATATAATCATGCAAATCAAAAAGAGATTCAAGCAAATTCAGGAAAGTGCAATCAAAAGTGATTTTCACACAGTTTAAAACATGTTGGAGGCTCAAAACCTCACCTGGACATTCATGCAAATTGTTTGACAGAGATTCTATCCCTAGTGTGTGCTTCCCATCACCCCAAACTTATCATAAATCATGCCATCATAACAAAATCTCAAAGTTCAGTTTCCAATCATATGGGGATCAAATTTCAAAAAAATTTCTCAAATCCTAGGGGGAAAACAGTCAACACTATCATGCAATCCATCTATGCAAAATCAATAAAATCCAATAAACTTTCCAACATAAGACTCAACACACAACTCCTGAGCTTCTCAAATTATTCAGGAGCTTTATTGAAAACAAAACAGAAATAAAGCAAGGAAAAGAAAATTAAAAAGAGAGGGTTCAGGAAAACTCATTGAGGGGGCGGTTCCACCAGGATCCCATTGCTTGTAACATAAGTCCCACATGGTAGCCAAAGGGTGGAAGTTCATTCCATGCTTCCTTAACTTGCAGCCTTGAATTGGGAGTGAGCACTTGACAATTATGAAGACTCCTTCCAGTGCGGCGGACTTCTCACTCCCTCTTGGGTCACAGATGACCGCTTTCTCAACAAAATCCTCCCAATAGAAGTGGATCTCAACCTCTTGGACTGGCCATGGTGTAAAATCCAAGGGTGCAAAATCCGGAGCTTTTGGTTCCACAGGGGGAGGTGGCAAATAGTTAGCTGGTGTCTCCGGTGCTGCTTCAACTTCTGCAAGGTCTTCATCCACTGCACTACCGGATTCATCACTTGTTAAACCTGCAGAAATTTCAGGACACACCACAGAAAGGTTAGAGTTAGTACAATCAGTAAATATGTTACAATAAACTGAATCAGAAAGCGGCTGAATGTCTGGAAGTTGCTTGAGCTCTACGGAGGGTGGCTGTTCAATGGATGGTATATTTGGAACTTCGGCGGAACAGGCATCTTCACTCTCACTATCACCCTGCAAAATAGAGTCAAGAAACCCAGCACAAACAACACACGGGTTAGTGTCAGTACAGTTAGTACATGTAGTAAAAGAAACTGAGTTAGTAAAGGTCTGATTGTCTGGACTTTCTGCACACGGTTCATCCACCCCGTCACTTTCAACACCCGCATCTAAGACCAAAGATTCTTCTTTATCCTCAAGCACGGTGGAGCGAATGTTCTCCTGATCCTCCTGATGCTCATTTCCTATATGAACATGGCCCTCAACCTCATCTGTCTCCTGTTCCATATGGATGCTTTGCTTAACATACCTTTCAAAATAACAATCTACACACAAAGCAGTGCCATCACAATAACACTCATCACATGCATTAGAATCAGGGGATTCAACACACATTTCATCAATAGAAACATTATCAGAATCATCATCAGAAATATTTTCAGGAATAACTTGTGACTCGGTATGTTCTTCAATGGGCTGTGGAGTTAGCATTGCAGCCGAGTTGGCGGTAACTTGATCAATTAGAGCGGACAACTTCTGAGATTCAGCTTGGCTCCTCTGGTATTCAGCCTCCATCTTCTGTTGGAATTCAAGAAAGTTTGCTTCCATTTGTGCATTTATCTGTCCAGCCATTTGCTTGAACAGGTCCTCTAGGGAAGGTTCGGAAGGTGCAGCTCTGAAGGCAGGATAGTATCTACACAGGAAGGCTTCCTTCAAATCAAACCAGCTTGAGATGGAATTCTCATCAAGACAATACAGCCAATCTCTTGCAGCGCCTTCAAGTGAGAACTGGAAAGCTTCCATCTTGATGTGGTCTTCTGTTATTCCTGCAGGTCTCAGCATTATAGAACAAGCAATCTGGAATTCCCTCAGATGCTCTTGCGGATTTTCACCTGCAAAACCACTAAACCTTGGCAACCAGCGTGATAAACCAAGAAAATCAGGAAAATATATGCATGGTGGTGGTTCATAGTAAACATTAGGCATGTAATTTCGCATATAATTATCCATGGGGGGTGCTAAAATTCACAACCAGACAATGCAGACAAAACTAATTAGCAAAGAGATTTTTTATTTTCTTTTATAAATATTTTCTGCTAATAACAACAAACCAGAGTCCCCGGCAACGGCGCCAATTTTTGGTCGCGCTGTCGCCACGCGCCAAAAAGAACGAGCGGTTATGAAAATAATGTAGTATAGAGCGACAACTCGGATCGTCTCTCAAGGACTCTTAGGTGTTGTTATTATTAACAGAAAAAGTTAGAAATGGGGGATTTTGGATTGAAACTAAAATAAAGAAAACAAAACAGAACAAAGAAAGAAAACAGAGTCAGAAAGCAGTTAACAAATAAACTAAAGTGATTAACCTACTGATTTTGGTTTCCCAACTATCATCGGTTCATGCAAATTCCTAGCCCTAAGCAGATTCTAATCCCCTCCCGGTTGTAGCAATAATTCACAAGCGGAACCACTACTACAGATATATGTCCCTATTCCCGAATTAAGCAAACGGGGTTAAGCACTTCGTGAACTAAG
>JAUPTC010000023.1:411023-431023 GCA_030762895.1 Sophora flavescens
TGCTCACCCCCACATCAAGGCTGCGAGTTAGGGAAGCATGGAATAAACTCCCACTCTTTGTCCATCACGTGGGCCTTATGCTACAAGCAATGGGATCCTGGTGGAACCACCCTTCAATGAGTTTTCTTAACCCTTTCTCCTTTTTAATTTTCTTTTCCTTACTTTAATTCTGTTTTGTTTTTAATAAAGCTCCTGGATAATTTGAGAAGCTCAGGAGTTGTGTTAAGTCTCGTATTGGCAAGTTTATTGGATTTGATTCATTTTTGCATAGATGATTGCATGATATGTATTGACTTTATACCCCTAGGATATGAAAAATTTTTGAAAAATGATCCCCATATGATCGAAAACTGAACTTTGAGATTTTATTATGATGGCATGATTTATGATAAGTTTGGGGTGATAGGAAGCACACACTAGGGATAGAATCTCTGTCAAGCAATTTGCAAATAATGTCCAGGTGAGGTTTTGAGCCTCCAACATCTTTTAAACTGTGTGAAATCACTTTTTAAGTTGCACTTTCCCGAATTTGCTTGAATCTCTTTATGATTTGCATGATTATGTGTTTGCTTCATATGATTTAGGCATTTTCTTTGTAAATAACTACTTAGCCTAAAATAACCATCCCTAATGCATGTTCCCTAGTTAGCCCCATTGAGCATATTAGCCTGCTAATTCTTGATAACCTAATGTTATAAGCCCTAAAATCTGGAAAACCATGTTAACCCGATCTTAGGATTAGGAGAGCATGGAATCTTAGAATGGGTGCAAGAAACTAAGTTTGGGGTGGCTGCAAGGTGTAATATGTTGTTTGGGATTGAGAAAAAAGTTTATGTAAAAAAAAAAAGAAAAGAAAAGAAAAGAAAAGAAAAAAGAAAAAACAGAAAAAAATAAAAGTGCAAAAATGCCAAAGAGAAATAAAAAGGTTGTAGTCAACCAAGGCATAAAGAAAAATGAGAAAAGGAACTTGATTTAAATTCAAAGTGTAAATAATGTTCATGCTCTCTTAATTCCTAGGGTCCTCAGCCTAGTACCTTTGTATATCCTACCCTTAGCCAGGCCCCATTATAACCCATAAAAGACCTTCTGATGTTGCTTGCATGTTTTCTGTGCGGACCATTTTTAGATGAAAATCAAATTATGGGAAGTGTTCTTAAAAGTGAAAATTGAGTGAAATGTTAGTCTGACACAAATTGAGCGATTGAGTGAACACAAATTTCCCTTGTGAGGAAGGCAGTTGTTTGATTTTGGTGATCTCCCTTTTGTGTGTAACTTAGATCCCCTGCTTAGATTAATGATTGTTTGAATGATGAAATTCTCAATTGTTTAGAATAAATGAATGTGGGGATTGCTTTGTTTGAAAGGGGGGGAACATTGAAAGAAAAATTGTTTTGTTAAATTGCTTGAAATCTGTGTAAAGTTGATTGAATCCTTAAGCTTGCCGTGTTTTGCCGGGTCTTGAGTCTTTTTAAGTTTTTAAGTTTTAGTTTGCTTGGGGACAAGCAAAGTTTAAGTTTGGGGTATTTTGATGAGCCTCTGTTTGGCTAGTTTTATAACTAGTCAAGACCTTGGCTTTGTGCTTATTTTATATCATTTTCACCCAAATTAGACTTGATTGTCCTTAAGTAGTATTTTGAGTCTGTAAAGTGTTTTTAAGTTAATTTAGTTGATTTAGAGTGAATAAAGTATTTACTTTTATTTTCTATTTTCAGGTTAATAAAAAGGAATAAATCTGGAGCTTTCGCCCCGCGAGACGTCTGCTCGCCCCGCGAACCAGAAGGTGACTGTGCCAGAGAAATTGCATCCTTTCTGTCTCGCCCCGCTAAGACTTGACTCGCCTCGCGAGTAATGCTACCTTGGAAGACCAGAAGCCATCACGGTTTGGGCATGTTGAAGGTCACGGGCGTTACAGTTGGGAATTTGAAGAGTTCGCCTCGCGAGGACGTGGATTCCAGGAGTTGTATAAAAGCCTGTTTAGGCAGAACTTAAGAGTATTAGTGATAGTTAGTCATAGAGTGGGCAAGGGGGGCTAGTCAATTTTTGCTAGTCTTAGCTAGTCAGTAGTTGTAGTTTGTTTTGTTTCCTTTTCTGCTTATGTTTGTTATGGAGAACTAGTCTCCTAGATTAATCTACTGTAATTGGTTTGTATCCATACTTGAGGTTCTTGTATTTCCTGTTTTCACTTCCTTTACTCTTTTCAATGCCATGCTTTATATTTCTGTTTGCTTAATTCAGGAGTATATTGTGTTGTGTTGGTTTATCTCGGTGATATCATGTTCCTATATATAATCGCGTTTGCTTAATTCGCGTGTGTACGTTTCGTGTTCGCTTAGTTCACGAAGTGCTTTACCCCGTTTGCTTAATTCGGGAATAGGGACATATATCTGTAGTAGTGGTTCCGCTTGTGAATTATTGCTACAACCGGGAGGGGATTAGAATCTGCTTAGGGCTAGGAATTTGCATGAACCGATGATAGTTGGAAAACCAAAAGCAGTAGGTTAATCACTTTAGTTTATTTGTTAATCTGTTTACTGCTCTGTTTTCTTTCTTTGTTCTGTTTTGTTTTCTTTATTTTAGTTTCAATCCAAAACCCCCCATTTCTAACATTTTTTCTGTTAATAACAACAACACCTAAGAGTCCTTGAGAGACGATCCGAGTTGTCGCTCTATACTACATTATTTTTGTAAACGCTCGTTCTTTTTGGCGCGTGGCGACAGCGCGACCAGAGGGACAAATTCCATCTAGGTCACTCACATCCCTCTGCATGGCTCGTGGTATGCCCAATGACCGTCTTTATAATCATCCTATTACAGATGATGTTTGACGATATTAAAGCACACGACTCCTCATGTAGGGATCGTAGCGATTTCAGGTCGAAGGATTGCATACACCATTGTCACTATGAGAACTACTTATGACACTCACATAACGCTCCATGTAGTGTTCTCATGGTGGGTCAATCCAGTACATCATTACTCTAATGTGTACCTATGTGGCGACTCGATATCTCATATCCATGACCCGTGAGATATGGTCATCAGTCTGCACACATAATAGTCTCAATGTATTATTATTGTCCTTATTAATAAAATACTTGACTATGGATATTTAAGAATAGGATTTCATTGTTCAATAGTGTCTCACGATCAAGTCATGTACTTGATATTCTATTAAACTGAAATTTCTATTCTAAGGACTTTATTATGTTTAAACAAGTAACACAATAAACTGGAATGCCTCATATCATATATATATATATATATATATATATATATATATATATATATATATATATATATATATATATATTGGCAAGATACAAATGTAAGTCTAAGAAATACACTGGCCTCTAGGGCTTACACCAACAATCTCCCACTAGCACTAGAGCCAATCAGGCATAAATCTAATGCCCATCGATCTAGTGTGACCTTCGTGCTTCTGTTGAGCAAGAGGTTTCGTAAGTGGGTCAGCAATGTTATCAAGTGTTGGTACTCTGCATATTTTCACATCTCCTCTATCGATAATCTCTTGAATGAGATGGAAGCGCCTAAGTATATGTTTGGATCGCTGATGAGATCTAGGTTCCTTAGCTTGTGCAATGGCCCCATTGTTATCACAATAGAGATCAATAGGGTCCACAATACTAGGAACTGTACCAAGCTCAACAATGAACTTCCTGATCCAAACAGCCTCCTTTGCTGCATTAGAGGCAGCAATATACTCAGCCTCTGTAGTAGAATCGGCGACTGTCTCTTTCTTTGAACTCTTCCAGCTCACCACCCCGCCATTCAGGCAGAACACATAACCAGATTGCGATCTGGAATCATCCTTATCGGTTTGGAAGCTAGCATCGGTGTAACCTTTTACAACAAGCTCTTCCTCGCCTCCATATACCAAGAACGAATCCTTAGTTCTTCTCAAGTACTTAAGCATGTTCTTGATAGCAGACCAGTGACTTTCACCGGGATCGATGAGTACACCTGCTCGTTATGCTTAAAGCATACGATACATCTGGTCGAGTACATAACATGGCATACATGATAGATCCAATTGCGGATTCATATGGAATCTTACTCATGCGATCCCTTTCTTCTTGAGTGGAAGGGGATTGTGCCTTTGATAGGCATATACCATGTGACATAGGCAAGAGTCCTTTCTTGGATTCATGCATGTTAAAGCATCTCAACACTTTGTCTATGTATGTACTCTGACTTAGGCCAAGAAATTTTAGCGATCTATCCCTATAGATCCTGATTCCCAATACATTGGTAGCTTCACCCAAATCTTTCATAGAGAAGCAATTCCCTAACCATGTCTTTACATTTTGTAGTGTAGGGATGTCATTTCCAATGAGTAATTTGTCATCTACATATAACACCAGAAAAACAACAATGCTCCCACTAACCTTCTTGTAGACACAAGGTTCATCTTCATTTTTGATGAATCCGCATTGTCTCTGACAATCATCAAAACGAAGGTTCCAACTTCTGGAAGCTTGCTTCAATCCATAGATTGATCACTGCAATTTACATACCTTTCCGGCATCCTCTGAAATGTCAAAGCCTTCAGGTTGTGTCATGTACACATCCTCAAGAAGCTTTCCATTAAGGAAAGCAGTTTTGACATCCATCTGCCATATCTCATAATCATGGTATGCAGCGATAGCAAGTAAGATCCGGACAGATTTAAGCATCGCAACAGGTGAAAAGGTCTCATCATAGTCGACACCATGAATTTGCTTGAAACCCTTAGCGACCAATCAGGCCTTAAAGGTGTGTGTACCTTACCATCCATGTCAGTTTTCTTTATGAAAACCCACTTGCACCCTATGGGTTTCACCCCTTCAGGTGGATCTACCAAGGTCCATACCTGGTTGGTGTACATGGAATCCATCTCAGATTTCATGGCCTCAAGCCACTTCTCAGATTCTGGGCCAGTGATGGCCTCCTGGTAAGTCACAGGCTCATCTTGATCCATGAGCAATACATCACCTTGTGGAGTCATCAGAAATCCATATCTCTCAGGCTGGTGACGTATCCTGTTAGACCTACGCTGGTCTTGTGCTACTGGAGCAGGTTGTTCCTCCACAGCATTTTTTGAAGGTTGCTCCTGTTCCACCAATGGTAGGTCACTACTCTGTGATTCTTGAATTTCTTCAAGTTCTATCTTCCTCCCACTGGTTCCTATGGAGATAAACTCCTTTTCTAGGAATACACCAGTTCGTGCGACAAACACTTTGCCTTCGGAAGGATTATAAAAATAGTATCCCTTGGTTTCTTTGGGATACCCCACAAAGAAGCATTTATCAGATTTGGGATCAAGCTTATTAGAAACTTGATGCTTTACGTATGCTTCACAACCCCAAATCTTCATAAAAGACATGTTGGGTCGTCTACCAGTCCATATTTCATATGGTGTCTTTTCTACCGCTTTATATGGAACACGGTTAAGTGTAAAAGCTGCTGTTAATAGAGCATGTCCCCAGAAAGAGTTTGAAAGGTTTGCATGACTCATCATAGACCGAACCATGTCCAACAAGGTTCGATTTCTCCTCTCAGAAACACCATTCCATTGTGGTGTTCCAGGTGGAGTGAGTTGAGATAAAATTCCACACTCTTTCAGATGATCATCAAACTCTAGGCTCAAATATTCACCACCTCGATCTGATCGAAGAGTTTTAATATTTTTATCAAGTTGGTTTTGTACTTCATTTTTGAATTCCTTGAACTTTTCAAAGGATTCCGATTTATGTTTCATAAGATACACAAATCCATACCTACTGAAATCATCAGTAAATGTGATGAAGTACTGAAAACCACCTCTAGCTAATGTGTTTAGGGGTCCGCAAACATCGCTATGTATAAGACCCAAAAGATCATTTGCTCTTTCACCTTTTCCGGTGAATGGAGCTTTAGTCAACTTTCCCGATAAACAAGACTCACATATCTCATATGATTCATAATCAAATGAGTCCAAGAGTCCATCTTTATGGAGCTTCGAAATGCGCTTCTCATTTATATGGCCTAAACGACAATGCCAAAGATAAGACGGGTTCAACTCATTTGGTTTGAACCTCTTAGTATTTATGTTATAGATGGGCATTTCAAGATCAAGGACATAAAGCCCATTACTCATGTGTGCACTAGCATAGAAAATATCATCCAAATAAATAGAACAACTTTTGTTCTTTATTATAAAATAAAAACCAATCTTGTCCAAAAAAGTAACGGAAATGATATTCCTGCTAATTGCAGGCACAAAATAACAGTTCTCTAACTGAATAGTAAGCCCAATGGGCAAAGTCAATACATAAGTCCCTACAGCTAAAGCAACAACCTTTGCTCCATTTCCAACTCGTAGGTCGACTTCGCCCTTTGCCAATGGTCTACTCCTGTTTAGATCCTGTACATTTGTACAAATGTGAGAACCACATCCAGTATCTAATACCCATGATGTAGAAGTAGATAAATTGACTTCTCTAACAAACACACCTGAAGTGGAAGTCTCACTTCCCTTCTTCTTCTTGATGTCTTCCAGGTATTTTGGGCAGTTCCTCATCCAATGTCCGGTCCGACCACAGTGGAAGCAATTTCCTTCCTTAGCCACACCACCCACAGGTTTCAAGCCAGAAGTACTGGGCTTGATCTTGTTGGTGGCCTTGCCCTTGCCCTTTTGTTTGTGCGTGGGCTTCTTGGGCTGCTTCTTGCTATTTCCAGCCTGGACCATCAAAATGGCCTTCCCCTTTCCTTTGTTAATATTTTGTTCAGCAGTTCTCAACATGCTGAACAATTCTGGCAAAGGTTTGTCAAGATCATTCATATTATAGTTCATGACAAACTGACTATAGCTCTCAGGCAAAGATTGCAGAACTAAGTCGGTGGCCAACTCTTGGCCTAAAGGAAATCCCAGTCTCTCGAGATTCTCAATGTACCCGATCATCTGGAGTACATGAGGACTCACAGGGCTCCCTTCTGCCAATTTACACTGGAAAAGGGCTCTGGAAACTTCGAACCGCTCATGCCTTGCTTGCTCTTGGTAGAGCAGCTTGAGGTGCACGATCATATCATACGCCTCCATGGTCTCATGTTGCTTTTGCAGCTCAGAGGTCATGGTAGCAAGTATAAGACAGCCGACGTCTAAGGCGTCATCCTGATGCTTCTTATAAGTATCCCTGTCAGCCCTAGGAGCACTTGAAGCCGGTGGCTCCTCAGGAATAGGCTCCTCAAGAACATACAGCTTTTTCTCATGTTTGAGGACAATCCTCAAGTTTCTGTACCAGTCCAGAAAATTTGTTCTGGATAGTTTGTCCTTCTCAAGGACGGATCGCAGTGACAAGTTACTTGATGTGTTTGATGCCATGGTAATCTACAGAGATAAATATGCAAAATATAAGTATCATGCCATGAAGTTATTTAATAAGGTCTTTAATTAAATACGCCTCCCACTATTTTACTCAAAACAATGACCCTCATCATTGATTCGGAAAATCCTGTTGGAAGATTTTCTAGTGGGCCAAGATCCATATTTCACCTAGCTTTAAGTCAGCTTTGGCTGATCACTCAAAATTTGGTTATATAGGTAGGAAACACTTTCCAATTGCATCTCATGCAACTCTTGGACAGTTGGGTGAATAACTCTTATTCTAATCCATCACATGGACCAAAGCCCAACTTATAAGCCTCTAAGCCTTTCAATCCTATTGAAGTTGGCTTAGTTAAGTCAGACCCAATGGATAGAAATTGAACATTACATTTGTCCCATCGCGTCTTACTAGAATAGATAAAGGTACCCCGCTTTGGCGGACCCACACTTAATCGATTATAGTCTTGACGAGTGCCATGCATTGGAATGCCTTTAAATGTGACTTAATATTTCCTTTTGAGGGATTTGATTAAAATTTGATCTCATCATTTGTTAAACTCTTTAACTTACTATTTACATACATTCATCTCATACATATATTAGTTAAACCCCTTTTAACATACTATATACATACATGCATCTCATACATATATAAGGCAAATAAATGTGATATGGTTATGGCCCCTAACGCATTGATTCTTCCAAGCCAATGAGAGAATTTAAACTGAAACCTAGGAGTGTCCAGGCTTCTCCATGCATGATCTCCCACGGGATAACGTCTTCTTGTCTCCATCATTACATTACATAAACAGAAACCTCATTTTACATATGAGGGGAGTGAGATGAGAAAAGAATATACATATGGAATATAAGAGAAAGGCACGGCACGCATGCCGTATTTCAAAATATAAACCAAAAGATTAAAGGACTAAGGCCATAACCATTCACCATACATTACCAAATAAATAGTAACAACCAATAATAAGACACAATTATTATTATTATTATTATTATTATTATTATTATTAATTAGAGATTTCAAAATCTGAATTTTGAAAACATAACATCTATATAATAAATCACATTTATTGTAATTGATGTTATTATAAATCACATTTAGTGTAATTGATGTTGTTATTAAATGGTGACATAAAAGATTTCAAAAAATTGAATTTCGAAATAACACACTACGCAGAGGTAGCACGGAGTTCCCGCTTCCTTGGCGGCTAGGGCTTCAACCTCTCAACCCTAAAACCGCAAGGTCCGTGAACACTTCACGCTTCAAGGAACGACGGCTAGGGTTTCAACCCTTGGAACCTCAGCCGCAAGAACATGAACTTTTCATGTCTGACACCCTTTAACGCCGCCAATAGAGAACTGAAACCGATCATGTTTAACATCAACACTTGACGCCATCGCAGAACATAATAAGGATTCCAGAACCAATGTACATATCGCATATATATACACATAAATGTGCTATAGACGCATATATCATATACATACGAAAATTACAGAAACAAGGTTTCGCAAAAACGGATGCAAACGATTTTCAGAAAACAATTTTCAGAAAAACGATTCACATTATTAACATGTTATCATACATAACAGGCAAACCACGTAACCGAATCATGGTTTCGCAAGCGGCTCTGATACCACTGTAGGGAATTTGCGTATAAAACAAAATAACGCAGCGGAAAAAAAAATTCCCATCGAATGATCCTTGCGAATGGTCATGATTCATGGTTAGAAGATTTACCTCTTGAAGCGATGAGAATTTATTGAAATCGTCTATCACGAACACCGCACGAACGATGTCTCTAAGGTATCCACACGAGCAGATCCCGTGAACGTCCAACGTCACGAACACGAAGCATCTCTACCTCACAGTGCTAGCTTCGAAAACCGAGACATGCTGCTCACTGTCACTCTATATGTACGGCTAGGGTAAAAACTGTGTAGGCACAATAGCTTAAGTGGTCTACTTATAGTAGCACCTCCTTAAGTGAGTTAGTGAGCAGCGTTTGACCTAAGCCCCATGTACTAAGCGCTAGGCCCAATAGAAGAGTCCAACTCTCCTTTTAATGCTTCTTTTGATCCGCTCTTATGTGTGTGACCCTATAGGTTCCCAAAACGTTAGTAATAATATTAAATCCCATTTAATATTACAAATAGTGAGCGGTATCTAGCAATACATCACTGCCACCTAAGTAGTGAGAAAGTCAGTGATTTGACGAAACCTTTCTGTGACAAATATTCATGTGCATTATTATCCCTTTGTCCATATATCTATATTGAACACAAGACATAGAATGTGTCACCCTTGTAAGGTTCAATATCATGTTCCCTAATACCCAAGTAGACTTAACAACAAATGAGGTCAATATCTCATATTGACTCATTTCAGAACGGCCATGCATTTTACAGTATCACTCTATCAGGGGGCCCACAGATATTACTCCTGTTATGTAGGAGGGACAAATTCCATCTAGGTCACTCATATCCCTCTGCATGGCTCGTGGTATGCCCAATGACCGTCTTTATAATCATCCTATTACAGATGACGTTTGACGATATTAAAGCACACGACTCCTCATGTAGGGATCGTAGCGATTTCAGGTCGAAGGATTGCATACACCATTGTCACTATGAGAACTACTTATGACACTCACATAACGCTCCATGTAGTGTTCTCATGGTGGGTAAATCCAGTACATCATTACTCTAATGTGTACCTATATGGCGACTCGATATCTCATATCCATGACCAGTAAGATATGGTCATCAGTCTGTACACATAATAGTCTCAATGTATTATTATTGTCCTTATTAATAAAATACTTGACTAGGGATATTTAAGAATAAGATTTCATTGTTCAATAGTGTCTCACGATCAAGTCATGTACTTGATATTCTATTAAACTGAAATTTCTATTCTAAGGACTTTATTATGTTTAAACAAGTAACACAATACACTGGAATGCCTCATATCATATATATATATAATGGCAAGATACAAATGTAAGTCTAAGAAATACACTGGCCTCTAGGTTTTACCCCAACAAGAGGCCCCGAAGGGCCTGTTCCCAATCCGTCCCCCGACCGGCACACGGCGACCCGCTCTTGCTGCAGGAGCAGCTCGAGCAGTCATCCGACAGTCGACGGGTTCGGGACTGGGACCCATGTGCCCAGCCCTCAGAGCCAATCCTTTTCCCGAGGTTACGGATCCATTTTGACGACTTCCCTTGCCTACATTGTTCCATCGACCATAGGCTGTTCACCTTGGAGACCGATGCGGTTATGAGTACGACTGGGCGTGGGAGGCACTCGGTCCTCCAGATTTTCAAGGGCCGCCGGGGGCGCACCGGACACCATGCGACGTGCGGTGCTCTTCCAGCCGCTGGATGCCACCTCCGGCTGATCCGTTTCCAGGGTGGGCGGGCTGTTAAACAAAAGATTACTCTTTCCGGGGCCCCCGCCGATGTCTCCGGACTCCCTAACGTTGCCGTCAGCCGCCACGTCCTGGTTCAGGAATTTTAACCCGATTCCCTTTCGGAGTGCGCGCTAGAGCGCTATCAGACGGGCTTCCCCCGTCCCTTAGGATCGACTAACCCATGTGCAAGTGTCGTTCACATGGAACCTTTCCCCTCTTCGGCCTTCAAAGTTCTCATTTGAATATTTGCTACTACCACCAAGATCTGCACCGACGACCGCTCCTCCCAGGCTCACGCCCCGGGTTTTATGGCGACCATCACGTCCTCCTACTCATCGGGGCCTGGACCTTGCCCCGACGACTGGGTATAGGTCGCGCGGTTCATTGCCATCCATTTTCGGGGCAAGTTGATTCCGCAGGTGAGTTGTTACACACTCCTTAGCGGATTTCGACTTCCATGACCACCGTCCTGCTATCTTAATCGACCAACACCCTTTGTGGGGTCTAGGTTAGCGTGAAGTTGGGCACCGTAACTCAGCTTCCGGTTCATCCCGCATCGCCAGTTCATCTTACCAAAAATGGCCCACTTGGAGCTCTCGATTCTGTGGCACGGCTCAACGGAGCAGCCGCACCGTCCTACCTATTTAGAGTTTGAGAATAGATCGAGGGAATTACGCCCCCGATGCCTCTAGTCATTGGCTTTACCCGATAGAACTCGCCCGCGGGCTCCAACTATCCTGAGGGAAACTTCGGAGGGAATGAACGCGCTGTCACACACGCGCCAAAAAGCGAGCGGTTTGTAAAAATGTAGTTTAGCGCGACAACTCGGATATCGTCTCACAAGGACTCTTGACTTGTTATTACAACAAAAATCAGTTTTGGCGGGGGTGTTGGTTTGAAGTTCAATTGGAAAACAAAGTAAAAACAGAGCAATAAAGACAGAGCAGTTTAAAGGATTATCAAATAAGCTAAAGACGATTAATCTACTGTTCTCGATTTCCCAACTATCATCGGTTCATGCAAATTCCAAGCCCTAAGAAGATTCTAATCCCCTTTCGGTTGTAGCAACAATTAACAAGCGAAATCACTACTACAGATATATGTTCCTAATTCCCGAATTAAGCAAACGGGGTGAAGTACTCATGAACTAAGCGAACATGAATGAACACATGCGAATTAAGCAAACGCGATTTGATATAGGAACATAACATCACCGAAATAAATCAACACAACACTATACACTCTTGAATTAAGCAAACAGAAATATATAGCATAGCATTGAAAAGGGAAAAGCAAACAAAACAGGAATTACATAACCTCAAGTGCGGTGGAAATCAATTACAGTAGACTAATCGAAGAAGATTAGTTCTCCATAAAAACGTAGCACACAGAAAATATGTAAAGAAAACAATGGATAATCAAAAAGTTGTTCTCTAATCTGCCCAGAACAGCCATTGATATCTTTCAGGAACTGCGCCTTCTCGCGAGGCGAACCATCATTCACGAGGCGAATATTATGAAGAGTCTGCAACGTTTGGTCTTCTCGCGGGGCGAAGTACGGCTCATGTGGCGAGGAATGGAAGAGTCATGGCTTCTGGTCTTCAGTCTCGCGAGGCGAGACATGGATTCGCGACGCGACACATAATGGGTTGCATTTCCCTGGAACAGTCAGCCTTCAGGGTCACGAGGCGAGGTGCTGTTCGCGGGACGAACCAGAGAGGATGACATTCTGCTGCTCAGGCTGATTTCAGGGTCGTGAGGCGAGAAGACCCTCGTGAGGCGAATACCTCCAGAATTGAAATTTCCTTGTTTCTTTATTCCCTTAACTTCTAAGTTAACCTGAAAACAAATAAATAGCCATAAGTGCATTATTTGACTACAAACTGGCTAAATTAACCTAAAACTACTCACATGACTCAAAATGTTGCTTAAGGACAATCAAGTCGAATTTGGGTGAAAATGAGATATAATTAACACAAAACCCTGGTCATGCTAGTCATAAAACTAGATGAGCCAGAGGCTGATCAAAATACCCCAAACTTAAACTTTGCTTGTCCCCAATCAAACTAAAACTCAAAAAATCAAAAAGACTCAAGACATGGCAAGCTTAAAGGATTCAATCAACTTTGCATAGATTTCAAGCAATACATCAAAATAGTTTTCTTCAATGTTCCCCCCCTTTTCAAGTAAAGTAATCCCCACAATCATTTATTCTAAACAATTGAGAATTTCATCATTCAAGCAATCAGAAATCTAAGCAAGGGATCCAGGTTACACACAAGAGGGAGATCACCAAATTCAAACAATCGCCTTCCTCACAAGGGAGTTTAGTGTTTCACTCAATCGCTCAGTTTGTCAGGTTATCAACATTTCACTCAATTCACCTTTCAAGAACACTTCCCATAAATTTGATTTTCATCTCAAAATGGTTCCCACGGAGAACATGCATACAACATCAAAAGGTCTTTTAAAGGTTGTAATGGGGCCTGGCTAAGGGTAGGATATACAAAGGTACTGGGCTGAAGTCCCTAGGAACTCAAAGAGCATGAGCATTTGATACATTTTGAATTTCCACTCATATTTCTTTCTTCATTTTTCTTTATGCTTTGGGTGACTACAACCTTTTTCTTCAAACACTCTTTTTGACATTTTTGCACTTTTCATTTTTTTTCTTTTTTTTTCTTTTGTTTTTTTTTTCTTTTCTTTGCCCTTTGGCTCCAACCTTTTTATTATATTTTTCTTTTTTTCTCAATCCCAAACAATACATCACACCTTGTAGCCACCCCAAACTTAGTTTCTTGCAACCATTCTCTTGCTAAGATTCCATGCTCTCCTAATCCTAAGATCGGATTAACATGGTTTTTTCAGATTTTAGGTTCGTAACATAAGGTCATCAAGAATTAACAGGCTAATTAGGCTCAAAGGGGCTAACTAAGGAACATGCATTAGGGACTAGTTCAATTTAGGCTAAGTGGTTATTTACAAAGAAAATGCCTAAATCATTTGATGCAAACACATAGACATGCAAACCATAAAGAGATTCAAGCAAATTCGGGAAAGTGCAACTTGAAAGTGATTCTCATAGTTAAAAACATGTTGGAGGCTCAAATCCTCACCTGGACATTTTTGCAAATTGATTGACCGAGATTCTATCCCTAGTGTGTGCTTCCCTTCACCCCAAACTTATCATAAATCATGCCATCACAACAAAATATCTAAAAGTTCAATTTTCAATTTTTTTCCAATTTTTTTTCTTCACATGGGGATCACTTTTCAAAATATTTTTTTTAGGAGGAATCATCACATAAATCATGCAAAATCATGCAATCAATCTGCGCAAAATCAATCAAAACCAAGCAAGCTCACCGACCAAAGACTCACACAATTTATTCAAACACAAGACCAACCAAACACAAAACAAAGCTACAATTAGTTCCCTCCCCCACACTTAAAACATACGTTATCCCCAATGAAAACAACATAACTATAAAATTAGAGTGAAGGAAAGGAAAGGGTGCTCCCTGATCAAGTGTCAATGTAGGTGGGAGCTTCCAAGGAAAGCTCCTCAACATTAGCATCCGCAGGCACCGAACTCTCATGGAACGGCTTCAGCCTCTGCCCGTTAACCTTGTTGCTACCTGCACTTTTAATCTCTACTGCACCATAAGGAAAAACATTAGTAACAACAAATGGTCCAATCCACTTGGACCTAAATTTCCCAGCCATCACTTTCAGGCGGGAGTTAAACAGTAAGACTTGCTGGCCCACAGAAAATTCTTTCCTAGCAATCATCCTATCGTGAAAATGTTTTGTTTTCTCTTTATAAATCCGGGAGCTTTCATAGGCTTCTAGCCTAAGCTCTTCAAGCTGCTGTAACTGCAGTTTCCTTTCAATATCAGCTTTTTTCATTTCCAAATTACAGCAGTTGACTTCCCAATACGCACGGTGCTCAACTTCCACAGGGAGATGACATGCCTTACCAAATACAAGCCTAAAGGGGGACATTCCTATTGGCGTCTTGAAAGCGGTCCTCTGAGCCCATAGTGCGTCTTCTAGACGGCGGCTCCGATCCTTTCTATTCGGCTGCACCATTTTCTCTAACATCTGCTTGATCTCCCTGTTTGATATCTCAGCCTGGCCATTGGTCTGGGGATGATAAGCAGTGGCGACTCTATGCACAACTCCATACTTCCGGAGTAAGGCTTCTATGGTGCGGTTGCAGAAGTGAGTGCCCTGGTCGTTGATGCTAGCCCGAGGTATGCCGAACCTGCAAAAAATATTGGACCTAACAAACTTTGAAACAACTTTAGCCTCGTTAGTCCTAGTGGGGATAGCTTCCACCCACTTTGAAACATAGTCAACAGCCAAAAGAATGTATAGAAAACCAAAAGATGCAGGGAAAGGACCCATAAAGTCGATTCCCCACACATCAAAAACCTCATAGAAAAGCATGGACTGCTGAGGCATTTCACTCCTACGAGTGATGGCAGTGCCTGCTGTTTGACACTCCTTACAAGTCCTGTAGACCTCATAGGCATCTCTAAAAATGGTGGGCCAGTAGAACCCATAATATAGGACTTTTCTTGCCATCCTCTGTGGTCCAAAATGTCCCCCTACTTGAGAGGCATGAGAAAAGTGCAGGATGGACTCTGTCTCATAATCGGGGACACACCTCTGAATTACCTGATCACTGCAAAATTTCCAAAGGTACGGATCATCCCAAACATTGTACTTTGAATCACTCTTGAGTTTGTGGATCTTGGATCTACTTGCACCTGCAGGAAAAACACCAGCAACCAGATAGTTAACTATGTCAGCAAACCAATGGGTTACCCCATGCAGATGTAGAAGCTGTTCATCCAGAAAATCATCCTGGATGGGAGAAGGATCCTCATCCCTTGCTATTCAGCTCAAGTGATCGGCTACCAAATTTTCAGCTCCACTCTTGTCTTTTATCTCCACATTGAACTCTTAGAGCAAAAGCATCCACCGAATCAATCTCGGCTTCGCCTCTGGTTTCTTCAACAGGTACTTTAGAGCTGCATGGTCAGTAAAAACAATAACCTTGGAACCTAACAAATATGACCTAAATTTATCAAGAGCAAATACAACAGCTAGAAGTTCCTTTTCAGTGGTGGTGTAATTAGATTGTGCAGCATCTAAAGTCCTAGAAGCATAATGAATGACATGGGCAACCTTGCCCACCCTTTAGACTAGAACCGCTCCCACAACATAGTTAGAAGCATCACACATGAGCTCAAAAGGGAGGGTCCAGTCAGGGGGCTAGATGATGGGGGTAGAGGTCAATGCCCTTTTCAGGTAGTCAAATGCCTTTTTGCAGTTGTCATCAAAATGGAACATGGCATCATTCTTCAGCAAGTTTGACAAAGGCAGAGCTATCTTGCTGAAGTCCTTAATGAAGCGCCTGTAGAAACCTGCATGGACAAGAAAAGAACGGATCTCGCGAACGCAAGATGGATAAGGCAATGTAGAAATCACATCAATTTTTGCAGGATCTACTGAAATACCCTCTTTAGAAATAACATGACCCAAAACAATCCCCTGTTCTACCATAAAGTGACACTTTTCATAGTTCAAAACCAGATCAGTCTCAATGCATCTTTCTAGAACCAAACTCAGACTATGCAAGCATGCATCAAATGAGGAACCATATACAGTGAAATCATCCATGAACACTTCCATGCAGTTTTCAATAAATTTAGTAAATATGATAAGCATGCATCTTTGGAAAGTGCCAGGAGCATTACAAAGGCCAAATGGCATCCTCCTATAGGCAAACGTGCCGAAGGGGCACGTGAAAGTGGTATTTTCCTGATCCTCTGGGGCAATATGGATCTGGAAGTACCCGGAAAAGCCATCAAGAAAATAGTAATGAGATTTACCAGCCAGCCGTTCGAGCATCTGATCGATGAACGTCAAATGAAAGTGATCCTTTCTGGTGGCCTGGTTCAACTTCCTATAATCTATACAGACTCGCCAGCTATTCTGGACTCTAGTGGGTACAAGCTCATTATAATCATTTCTTACCACTGTGAGGCCGGACTTCTTGGGTACAACTTGCACTGGACTTATCCAAGTACTATCAGAGATGGGGTATATGATACCCGCCTGCAGAAGTTTAGTCACCTCTTTCTTCACCACATCCAGAATCAATGGATTGAGCCGCCTTTGGGCCTGCCTAACTGGTTTAGCCCCATCCTCCAACAGAATTCTATGCATACATCTGGAGGGGCTAATTCTTGGGATGTCAGCCAAGGTCCACCCAATCGCCTTCTTGTTCTTCTTCAGAACCTCCAATAGTTTAGCTTCCTGGTCAGAGTCAAGGCTGGAGGAAATAATAACTGGAAGTTTTTCATTCTTCTCCAAATAAGCATACTTCAGGTTCCTAGGAAGTGGCTTGAGCTCTAAGGAGGGTGGCTGCTCAATGGATGGTACATTTGGAGTAGCCATGATGTCAAGAACTTCGGCTGAACAGACAGCTTCACTCACACTATCACCCTGCAAAGTTGAATCAAGAAACTCAAGACAAACAAAGACACGGGTTAGTGTCAAGACAAATCAGATACATGAATATATATCATCAAAGCCAGAAATAAATGGAAAATCAGAAACAAGGTCCTCATGGGTGTCGTCAATAATGTCAGAGAGAAACTCTAATTGGAAAACAGAGTGCTCTTCCAATGGATGTTTCATAGCATCAAAGATGTTAAACTTTGCCACAATGTCACCAAACTCCATGGACATGGTCCCATCATCAACATCAATTTTTGTCTTCGCCGTCTTCATGAACGGTCTGCCCAGGATGATTGGTGATCTACTTGAATTTGTTTCCCCTGCCATGTCCAGGATGTAGAAGTCAGCAAGGAAAATCAACTCATCAACTTGTACCAACACATCTTCTACCATTCCCATGGGGCGAGCATTGGTCCTGTTGGCCAACTGGATAGTGAGACCTGTATACTGCAAGGGACTAAGATCAAGGTTATTGAAAACAGAGGTGGGCACGACATTTATGGAGGCTCCCAAATCCAACATGCAATTTTCAAATTTTTTGTCCCCAATAGTGCATGGAATAGCAAAAGTGCCCGGATCCTTACACTTCTGTGGTAGTGCCTGAGTGGGGGCTGAAACAGTAACTCTTTCTGGTGCAGGCTTAGACTGAATAAGGGCTGAAACATTTCTCCCTAGATTAACTCTCTCATTACCCTTCAACTTCCTCTTGTGGGTGCATAAATCCTTCAGAAATTTAGCATACTTATGAACCTGCTTAATCACATCCAGAAGCGGAATGTTTACCGCCACCTTTCTGACCACATCTAGAATTTCCCTCTCCTTGTCTTCCCCACCAATCTTCTTATTTTTCTGCACTCTGTGTGGGAAGGGGATTGGTGGTATGTATACTCTTTCAGCTTCCACATCAACTGAAGGCTCAGGAGTTTCCCCAACAGTTTCTTCATTTTGTTGAGAGGCTGCCTCAACAACTTTTCCAGATCTCAGAGAAATGGCACTCACATTAGGATTGGAGACATTGTGATTCATCACTGTCTGTGCAGGTAGTTGGTTTGATCTTTGAGCTTGCTGTATGTTATTTATGGATGTGGCAAGCTGTCCAACCTGTGTCTCTAAATTTTGAATGCTAGCATCCGTTCGCTGCTGAGATTGACCAAACTGTGTCTGCAAATTGTGAATGCTAGCATCTGTTCGCTGCTGAAACTGTGCCTGTGAGGCCTGGAACTGTGCTTGGAACTGTCCCAATTGTTGCTGCAACTGGAGATTTTGTTCAGTCATTTGCTTGAACATGTCCTCTAGTGAAGGTCCAGAAGGTGCAGAAGTGGTCACTCGAGGAGGATTCTATGGTGCTGCCATCGGTTGTTGTTGGGATGAGTTTCCATACCGAAGGTTGGGATGATTCCTCCAATTTGGATGGTACTTATTTGTGGAGAGGTCAAGAATGCTGTATCGGTTTTGATTGTTGCCTTGATTGTAAGGATAGACTGCATAAGCTTGAGACAAATCAGTAAATGACCCTTCCTTCAGAATGGGGCATGCATCATACGGGTGCTCAGGAGAGTTGCACATGCCACACAACATTGCCGGCTGAACCTTATCCATTGCCATTTTCTCCACCAAAGAAGTGAGCCTATCAATTCTATTCTCAAGGGCCTGGTTGGAAGAAGAACTATGGACCTCATTCACACCCCTTGTCTCAACAGAATTTCTTCTGGTTGCAAACTGCTGGGAGTTCAGTGACATATTTTCAATCAATTGCTTGGCAACAGCTGGAGTCTTATCAAAAGTGCTCCCCCACTAGCAGCATCCAAAATATTTCTATCCATCGGTAGTAACCCCTCCTAAAAATACTGAATAAGGAGCTCCTCGGAAATCTGATGCTGAGGGCAACTGGATACCAACTGCTTGAATCTCTCCCAATACTCAGCCAATGACTCATTGCCTTATCTGATGCCACATATTTCCTTCCTGATTGATGCAGCTCTGGAGGCAGGAAAATATTTCTCTAAGAAAACCTTCTTCAAATCGTTCCAGGTGGTAACAGAGTTTGGCTCAAGATATAGCAGCCAATCCTTTGCATCTCCCTGCAGTGAAAATGGGAAGGCTCTCAGCTTGATGTGATCTTCAGTTATTCCTTCTGGCCTCAAGGGTGTAGAGCAGACAACCTGGAATTCCTTGAGATGCTTATGTGGACCCTCACCTGCAACACCACTAAACCTTGGCAACAAGTGAATTAAACCAGATTTTAATTCAAAGGGAGTAACAACACTAGCATATTCAATACACAAGCCATTATAATTAACATCAGGGGCAGCAAGCTGCCTTAATGTCCTTTGGTCACCCATGTTATCAAAAACAGTTTCAGAATTAGAATCACTACTAGTACTAGCTCGAATTGCTCTACGACGTGTGTGTAGTGTTCTTTCAATTTCAGGATCAAAATCACACAATTCAGGGCAAGTAGACCTAGTAGCCAGACTAATTCAAAACAAAAAACGAAAATAAAGGAAAGAAACAAAAAAAATGCGAAAATAACAAACAAGAGTCCCCGGCAACGGCGCCAATTTTTGAACGTGCTGTCGCACACGCGCCAAAAAGCGAGCGGTTTGTAAAAATGTAGTTTAGCGCGACAACTCGGATATCGTCTCACAAGGACTCTTGACTTGTTATTAC
>JAUPTC010000023.1:436023-446023 GCA_030762895.1 Sophora flavescens
TTTAAGAGCACTTCCCATGAATTTGATTTTCATCTCAAAAATAGTTCCCACGAAAACATGCATGCAACATCAGAAGTTCTTTTAAAGGTTGTAATGGGGCCTGGATAAGGGTAGGATATTCAAGGATACTAGGCTTAAGTCCCTAGGAACTAAGAGAGCATGAGCTTTTGACACATCTTCCACTCAAATTCCTTTTTCCATTTTTCTTTTTGTCTCGGGTGACTACAATCTTTTCCTTGCTAATCTTTTTGTTTCGCCCCTTTCCTTTTGGCAAATTTTTTTTTTCTTTTTTATTTTTCTTTTTGCCTTGGGTTTCAACCTTTATTTTTCTTTTTCTCAACCCAAAATGACATATCACCTTGTAGCCACCCCAAACTTAGTTTCTCACAACCCTTCTCTTTGCTAAGCTTCCATGCTCTCCTAATCCTAAGATTGGGTTTACATGGTTTTTTTTTTCAGATTTTGGCTTATAGTATAGGGTCATCAAGAACAATAGGCTAATTAGGCTCAATGTGGCTAAATAGGGAACATGCATCAGGGACGGTTCTTTTTAGGCCAAGTAGTTATTTCAAAGAAATTTTCCTAAATCATTTGATGCAACACATAAACATGCAAACCATGAAGAGATTCAAGCAAATCCGGGAAAGTGCAACTTAAAAGTGATTCACACAATCAAAAACAAAGTTGGAGGCTCAAATCCTCACCTGGACATTTTGAAAATTGTTTGACCGAGATACAATTCCTAGTGTGTGCACCCCCTCACCCCAAACTTGTCATAAATCAAGCAATCACAATAAAATTCTCAAGGTTCAGTTTTCAATTTTTCACATGGGGATCAACTTTTCTATTTTCAGAACCTAGGGGGAAATCATCGATGGTCAAAATAATTCATGCAATCAATCTATGCTAAATTTAATTAAAATCCAACAAGCTTGCCGACACAACATTCATACACATACTCTTGATCTTCTCAAATTATTCTAGAGTGACAAACACAAACAAAAACAAAGAACAAGGCAATTGGTTCCCTCCCCCACACTTAAAGCATACATTGTCCTCAATGAAAGAACACCTATATAAAATAAGAGTGAGGAAGAGAGAGAGTGCTCCCTGATCAAGTTGAAATGGCCGCTTCCTCGCAAAGCTCTTCTATGGTTGCATCCTCATCCAATTGGTCTCTCGGGCACCTCTCTGTTGGGCTAAAGGCCTCTCCTGGAAGAAATCCTGCAAATCAAAAACTTAATTGCAGATTCGCGAGGCGAGATATCACTCGCGAGGTGAATCTGGAAAAATTGTTCTTCACACTTTCCAGATTCGTGAGGCGAGTAGTAACTCGCGTGGCGAATCTGGAATTCCAACAGATGCTAATGCCCAGAATAGCGAGGCGAGAGAAGATCTCGCGACGCGATTTTTTTTTTATATAAATGACAAACTAAAAAAAATACCTAGCTTGGGTTGCCTCCCAATAAGCGCTTCTTTAACGTCACTAGCTTGACTTATTAAGAAGCATCCACCTGGATCCCATAGCCTATGGCATAAGGGCCAAGCGATGCTCATCATGTGAGATCCTCCACCCGAATCCCATGGTTTGTGAAGTGGCAATTGCAGAAGCAATACGACTCTTTCCACAATTCCACCTAGCCCGTGTGTGAAAACTCCATTGACCTCTGCAATTATGAACTCACTCCCTCTCGGGTCAAATGGTGTTTTCTCGAGGAAGTGTGCCAGACGAGTGGGAGGGACTAACTTACCAGTGTCTACACATGCATGCAAGCCAACATATTTATTTAACGCAGCAAAATTAGGTTGCTTGGAAAGCATGGTGAAATCCACTACCACATCATCTGCATTTTGATTTATCCCCCAAACCAGATTTTGCTCGAATTGTGCTTCATCTGACTCTTGAACTAACTGTTTGCAAATCTCCTCCACTTGCGTTTTGAAGTTCTGCTTCACAGTTTCGATACTGTCATAATTGGCTCTTGCCTTGGTCTCAGAGGTGGATAGTTCTTGGGAATACTGTTCTAAAGCAACTTTCAAAGGTGTTTGCTCATTCCATTCCCATTCCTCCTCATACACCCCAGCGCCAGTGATCTCCCGGGGTTACATTAGGCCCAAAGTGATATTTTGTAACACCGTCCAAGGCTGGAAAATAATTAGTCTCCATGATTTGCAATCCACCTTGAAAGGGTACCTCCCATACAAAACAGGGCCAAGACCAAGTGGAATCAAAGAAGCAGATGGAAATAATAATAAATAAATAACAAAAAATAAAAAATAAAAAAAATAACTTAACCAAATAATCAAACTTCCCAAAAATTAGGAAAATTGGTTGTGCCAATCCCCGGCAACGGCGCCAAAAACTTGTTGAGTCACTAGCAAGTGTACCGGATCGTCGCAAGTAATAAAATAAATACGGTAAGAATTTACCGAGGTCGAACACAAGGATTGGGCTACCAATTCGACTAATTCGCGAGAAGTTCGATAAGTTGGTCAAGTAACAGAAAATGGTTGAGTGACAAAATAAGATCGCAAATTAAATCAACTAAGCAAATAAGAATAATAAACTAAAATCTGAAATTAAAATGTCTAAGGTCACAAATCCACCTACCCAATCATGCATAATACCCAAGTGATGATGAATTCCTCCCTAAGTTCAATTACAATGTAAACCAGGACCCCCAAATTCTCCTAAATCCACTGTCGTGCTTATTAGGACGTATTCAATGATTGAGTTAATTACTTACTAGGTCTCATAAAGCTAATCATCAAACTCTATTAAATCTGGTTCCTATAAGGTTTCACCAATCTCCTATTCACTCTCGTACAATATTCGATCGATGATTCCAATTCAAGTTCTAAAACGCGAATTGCCTCCTAAGCCTCATCACGTTTAACTAGTCAATCACGCATGCATATGATCAACACAATCAAATCAGAATTGGAAAAAATTAATTGAGAGAAGGGAGAATAACATACATCACATCGAATACTACACCGCCATGGGTGGTTTCATTGATCCCTCAGACGAGGGGATTAGTTCCTCATGCTCGTAAAGACAGACAAGCAATCGGACATAACCACCATAGTAAAATAAGAAAAAGAAAATAGACGCAACTCCAGAAACACAAGGATTCGTCCCTAATCGCTACAAAACAGTGGTAAAAACAAGAGCTCTCCATTCTGCCCTAAAACAACAATATATAGGATTCAGGATCTGCGCGATCTCGCGAGGCGAGTAGCCTCTCGCGAGGTGAATATTAAATTTGGTGCGCTTTCAAATTGGACTCTCGCGAGGCGAGAGTATGTTTCGCGTGGCGAGGCTTCAAATCCTAGTATTTCACAGTCGTGACCTTCATCACGGCTAGGCCGTGATGGTCTCTGTCCTCCAGGGTCTTCATGATTCGCGAGGCGAGACAGAAAGGATGATTGTTGCTGCTTTGCTGATCTTCAGGCTCGCGAGGCGAGCATCCACTCGTGGGGTGAGTATCTCCAGAATGGCAATTTCCCCTGTTTCTTGACTTTCCTTGACTCTCAGAGCTTCACTTCTAACCTGAAACATTAAAAAGAAACAAAAAGCGTAATTCTATTCAAAATAGACTAAAAACTACTAAAATTGCCTAGAACGAGTCAAAGTCTAACTTAGGAACAAAACAAGGCCAAATTTGGGCGAAAACGAGATTGAACTCGAATAATTAGCACATAAACCACAGTCTTAATAGTTATAAAACTAGATAAGCCAGAGGCTTATCAGCGACCATACTCCCCCCGGAACCCAAAGACTTTGATTTCTCATAATGTGCTAGCAGAGTCCTAAAAGCAACATCCGTTGATCCCTGGTCGGCATTGTTTATGGTTGAGACTAGGACGGTATCTGATCGTCTTCGAGCCCCCAACTTTCGTTCTTGATTAATGAAAACATCCTTGGCAAATGCTTTCGCAGTTGTTCGTCTTTCATAAATCCAAGAATCTCACCACTGACTATGAAATACGAATGCCCCCAATTGTCCCTGTTAATCATTTTTCCGATCCCGAAGGCTAACACAATAGGATCAGAATCCTGTGGTGTTATCCCATGCTAATGTATCCAGAGCGTAGGCTTGCTTTGATCACTCTAATTTCTTCAAAGTAACAGTGTCGGAGGCACGACCCGGCCAGTTAAGGCCAGGAGCGCATCGCCGGAAGAAGGGACGAGTCGATCGGTGCACACCAGAGGCGGACCGCTCGACCCAACCCAAGGTCCAACTACGAGCTTTTTAACTGTAACAACTTAAATATACACTATCGGAGCTGGAATTACCGCGGCTGCTGGCACCAGACTTGCCCTCCAATGGATCCTCGTTAAGGGATTTGGATTGTACTCATTCCAATTACCGGACTCAATGAGCCCGGTATTGTTATTTATTGTCAGTACCTCCCCATGTCAGGATTGGGTAATTTGCGCGCCTGCTTCCTTCCTTGGATGTGGTAGCCGTTTCTCAAGTTCCCTCTCCGGAATCGAACCCTAATTCTCCATCACTCGTCACCACCATGGTAGGCCACTATCCTACCATCGAAAGTTGAAAGGGCAGAAATTTGAATGATGCGTTGTCGGCACAAGGGCCGTTTGATCGGACTAGTTATCATGAATCATCAAAGCAACAGGCAGAGCCTGCATCGACCTTTTATCTAATAAATGCATCCCTTCCAGAAGTCGGGTTTGTTGCACATATTAGCTCTAGAAATACTACTATTATCCGAGTAGTAGAAACCATCAACAAACTATAACTGATTTAATGAGCCATTCGCAGTTTCACAATCCGAATAAGTTCATACTTACACATGCATGGCTTCATCTTAGAGACAAGCATATGACTACTGGCAGGATCAACCAGGTAGCATCCACCAACAACTATGGCCGAAGTGCAAGTGTTGTCATTGTAAGCGGAAAAGCAACCCAGGCACCACGACAAGCGTCGTTCATGGCAAACGATAATATTCCGAGGGATTCGACGGGGCACAATCAAGAGCCCACGTTAGCCACATGCACCGGATCCAGGAGAACAGTAGATACCAATGACCACGTGAGCTATACAACACACAACACAAGCGAAACACTAGTACTACTTTCAAATCCACTAAACCTCACAAAGGAAGCCTAGATGGACCGAGTCTTACGAGGCACATGAATACCTCAAAATGGGTAGGCAACACAGGAACGACAACACACACCAAAGCCACCGTAACATAAGGCGAAGCTGACATGCATTTCTGTCTGACCGTTCGATGACCACGAGCACGGAGCCAGCCAGCACAAACATCCCGACCACCACTCACACGCCATCACGTTTGCAAGACACAATACAACCGAACGAACCACGCCCCGCAATGCCAACGGCAAGTAAGCACATGGAAGCAACGAGAAGCACCGCATCCGCATCGCCAAGTGAGACCAATATCCGAAGCAAACATTTTTAAATCGATTGAGCAACAACATCGCGAGGTTCCTTCCCAATGCGCCTTCAGCCGATCTATTGTTGGACACCCCTTCCAAGGTCACTTCAGGATGAACACCGGTCTCTTGGTGCTTCGGCTCCGCCACGGAAGGCATCACCCAACACCACGTCCATCCACAGCTAAGGTCTGGGAGCCACGTACCCACAGCCTCACCACACCATCGAGTACCCCACGAAATTGATAAATATCGAAAGCCAACATTTTTAAAAACCAAAAACATCGCGAGGATCCTTTCTAATGCGCCTTCAGTCGATATGGTGTTGGAAACCCCTTCCAAGGCCACTTCAGGACGACCACCCATCTCTTGGTGCTTCGGCTCCGCCCCTGAAGGCATCACCTAACACCACCTCCATCAACAACCAAGGCCGAGGAGCCACGCACCCACAACCTCGCCACACCATCGAGTACCCTACAAAATTGATAAATATCGAAAGCCAACATTTTTTAAAAACCAAAAACATCGCGGGGATCCCTTACGATGCGCCTGAGTCGATCTGGTGTTGGGCACCCCTAACAAGACCACTTCAGGACGATCACCCATCTCTTGGTACTTCGGCTCCGCCCCGGAAGGCATCACCTAACACCACGTCCATCCACAACCAAGGTCAAGGAGCCGCGCACCCATAGCCTCACCACACCATCGAGTACCCCACGAAATTGATAAATATCAAAAGTCAACATTTTTAAAAACCAAAAACATCGTGAGGATCCTTTCTAATGCGCCTTCAGCCGATCTGGTGTTGGACACCCCTTCCAAGGCCACTTCAGGACGAACAACCGTCTCTTGGTGCTTCGGCTTCGCCCCGGAAGGTATCACCTAACACCACGTCCACCCACAACCAAGGTCGAGGAGCCGCACGCCCACAGCCTCGCCACACCATCGAGTACCCCACGAAATTGATAAATATCGAAAGCCAACATTTTTAAAACCAACAATAGTGCTAGGATCCTTTCATATGCGCCTTCAGCCGATCTGGTGTTTGAGCACCCCTTACAAGGCCGCTTCAGGACGATCACCCGTCCCTTGGTGCTTCGGTTCTACCCCGGAAGGCATCACCTAACACCACGTCCATCCACAACCAAGGTCGAGGAACCGCGCAACCACAGCCTCGCCACACCATCGAGTACCCCACAAAAATTGATAAATATCGAAAGCCAACATTTTTAAAAACCAACAAGATCGCGATGATCCTTTCCGATGCACCTTCAGCTGATCTGGTGTTTGAGCACCCCTTACAAGGCTACTTCAGGATGATCACCCGTCTCTTGGTGCTTCGGCTGCGCCTCGGAAGGCATCATCACCTAACACCACGTCCATCCACAACCAAGGTCGAGGAACGGCGCACCCACAGCCTCGTCACACCATCGAGTACCCAACGAAATTGATAAAATCGAAAGCCAACATTTTTAAAAACGAAATTGACAAAATTTCGAAAGCCAACATTTTTAAAACGGGTGCCAGCCACGTTGCGAGGATCCTTTACGGTGCGCTTTCAACCGGTTTGGTGTTGGGGACCCCTACCTTGGACACATCCGGAAGATCACGCGTCCCTTCGTGTTGCGGATCCGCCCCGAAGGGCATAACCTAACACAACGTCCATCCACAACCAAGGTCGTGGAGCCACACCCATGAATCCTCAACACACCATGGAAAATCCCCTAAAAAATGGTCCAATCCGATGCCCACATTTTTCACCGCATCCGCCTCCCGGTCCACGGCCTGGGCCCACCTCTCGGGTACACCTCGGGCTCGCCAGCGCCCCGGCCCACGGAGTCGGTCGGTCGGAAGATGACCCGATTGAGTCACCTAAAATTCCGTGGGCAAGGTCGATGTGCAATGTTGGGGATCATTGCACGAGCGTTGGGGGGGGGGGGGGGTGGACCATGGTGCACCAAGCTTGGCACCAAGTTAGGGTCAGGCTAGCACCTCCCCCCTATAATAGCATAATATACAAAGACCACGCCTTCTAAAAAGTCTAGGGGGTCAAGGGAATGCTCTCAAGCTTGTATCACAACATTTGCCCGTCGGTTCTCGGTGCATCTGCGACGTGTGCCGAGCACGGTGGTCATGCACGAGTCACGAGTGATGCAATGTAACACTTTCAACCTTGGTGCATTAGTCACTAGCCACCCAAAATGAACCTCCATCTTCCGACACCAACACCTTCAACCGGTCAGTGCCATGTGCACTAGAGCCTTGCAACCTTGGTTCCTGTCCGCACCGACCAAGCCAAGTCAAGAATCTGGTACACCACACCGAGCCAAATCAGGAATCCAGTGCACCAGACCGAGCCAAGTCAGGAATCTGGTCGACCAGACTGAGCCAAATCATGAATCTGGTGCACCACACCGAGCCAAGTCAGGAATCTGGTGTACCAGACCAAGCCAAGTCAGGAATCTGGTGGACCACACCAAGCCAAGTAATGAATCTGGGGCACCAGACCGAGCCAAGTCAGGAATCTGGTGCACCAGTGCGAGCCAAGTCATGAATCTGGTGCACCAGACCGAGCCAAGTCTGAAATCTAGTGCACCACACCGAGCCAAATAGGAATCTGCTGCACCACACCGGATCAAGTCATGAATCCAGTGCACCAGACGGAGTCAAATCATGAATCAGGTGCACCAGAGCGTTGCTCTAGACCGCGCCAATCATGAATCCGGTGCACCGCACAGAGAAAAATCAGGAATCTAGTGCACCAGACCGAGCCAAGTCTGGAATTTGGTGCACCACATCGAGCCAAGTAATGAATCTGGTGCACCAGACCGAGCCAAGTCATGAATCTAGTTCATCAGACCGAGTCAAGTCTGGAATCTGGTGCACCACACCGGATCAAGTAATGAATCTGGTGCACCAGACGGAGCCAAACCATGAATCAGGTGCTCCAGACCGGTGCTCCAGACCACGCCAAGTCATGAATCTTGTGCACCACACCGAGCCAAGTCAGGAATCTAGTGAACCAGACCGAGCCAAGTCAGGAATCTGGTGCACCACACCGAGCCAAGTAATGAATCTGGTGCACCACATCAGATCAAGTCATGAATCTGGTGCACCAGACGTAGCCAAACCATGAATCAGGTGCACCAGACCAGTGCACTAGACCAAGCCAAGTCATGAATCTGGTGCACCACACCGAGCCAAATCATGAATCTGGTGCACCACACCGAGCCAAGTCAGGAATCAGGGGCACCAGACCGAGCCAAACCATGAATCTGGTGCACCAGACTGTGCCAAGTCATGAATCTGGTGCTCCAGTCCGTGCCAAGTCGTGAATCTGGTGCACCACACCGAGCCAAGTCAGGAATCTAGGGCACCACACCGAGCCAAACCAGGAACCTGGTGCACCAGACTGGGCCAAGTCAGGAATTTGGTGCACCTGACCAAGCCGAGTCATGAATCTGGTGTACCAGACCGAGCCAAGTCTGGAATCCGGTTCACCACACCGAGCTAAATAATGAATCTGGTGCACCACACCGGATCAAGTCATGAATCTAGTGCACGAGACGGAGCCAAACTATGAATCAAGTACACCAGACCGGTGCTCTAGACCGCGTCAAGTCATGAATCTGGTGCACCACACCGAGCCAGATCAGGAATCCGGTACACTACACCGAGCCAAGTCTGGAATCTGGTGCACCACACCGAACCAAGTCATGAATCTGGTGCACCACACCTAGCCAAATCAGGAATCTGGTGCAGCACACAAAGCCATGTCGGGAATCTGGTGCACCACATCGAGCCAAACCATGAATCTGGTGCACCCGGGGACCCGTGCCCGGTGCACCATTCGCTCGTTCCCTTGGTTCCTTTCCGCAAAGACCGAGCCAGATCCGGTACCTGGTGCTTCCGGGGACCCGTGCCCGATGAACCATTCCCTCGTTCCCTTGGTTCCTTTCCGCACCGATCGAGCCAGATCCTGCACCTGGTGCACTTGAGGACCCATGCCCATTGCACCATTCCCTCATTCCCTTGCTTCCTTTCCGCACCGATCGAGCCAGATCCGGCACCTGGTGCACCCGGGGACCAGTGCCTACTACTACACCTGGTGCACCCGGGGACCCGTGCCCGATGCACCATTCCCTCATTCCCTTGCTTCCTTTCTGCACCGACCGAGCCAGATCCGGCACCTGGTGCACCCGGGGACCCGTGCCCGGTGCACCATTCCTTCATTCCCTTGGTTCCTTTTCGCAACGACCGAGCCAGATCGGGCATCACGTGCACCGACCGAGGCTGATTACTACTACAACTACTACTGCTAGAGGTAGAATTTTGGCCTTTTTTTTTGCAGGGATTTTTCACCTTACCATTTTTTTTAATCAATTTTCAAAGTGGAAAATCGAAACAATTTCCAAAAAATGGAAAATGGGTCTACCCATCGAATTTTGAGTTGATTTTTTGCAGGCACCATACTTAAAATATTCCCAAGGTTTCCACCCAGTTTCGTGGCATTTCATGAAGGTGGTGATTTTTCATGATTTTTCAACCGAAATCTGGGATATGCGACAA
>JAUPTC010000023.1:453523-486023 GCA_030762895.1 Sophora flavescens
GACGTAAATACAGCTGACGTTAATAGTTAATATTTTAACGTCAGTTGTTTAAACAACTGACGTTAAAAATAAAACTATTAATGTCAGTTCTTTAACACAACTGACATTAATTTTGTTAAAACTAACGTCAGTTGTGTTAAAGAACTGACTTTAAATGTTTTAATTTTAACGTCAGTTGTTTATTGAAACTGACGTTAATAGTGTACTGTATATTTTATAAAATACTATTAACGTCAGTTGGTTAATACAACTGACGTTAATAGATTTTTTTTTAAAAATTCAGTTTTAAAATATCACTCCGCTCAGCTATCCCTGCATTCAGTAAATATCCCAGTGACACAGAATATCACACACATTACAGAATTGCAAACACTACCCTTAAATTTCAATATTAACAAAAAGAAAAGAAATATACAAAGGAACAATGGGGGGACTTAAAACCAAAACCCATGTATAGGAAAAACATAACTATCTACAAGTATGTATATATATATATATATATATATATATATATATATATATATATATATATATATAAATAAATTTTTGTCTGTACTCTATAAACAAAAAACTACCAATCTAAATATATATATATATATATATATATATATATATATATATATATATATATATATATATATATATATATATATGTTATTAATTAGTTTCTAAAGTCTAACAAAAAAACTATTCATCTAAGTATTTTCCGAGGTATCTTGTCAATTCCTTTTTCAGCCGCATACTTGAAGAAGAATTCAGCTAAGCGCATCCTCAAGTCTCTAAACTCATCTTCTTGAAGAGGCGATTGGTCGTTAAATGCCTACACACGTTCAAATAATAACAATAACATTAACGCAAGTCATCACCAAAACTATAATATATAATTTAACATGTTGTTTAAATATTACCTTCTTCCATCCATCCGTAATAGATGCGGAGACTATATTCAGCATATGAAGCATCACATAATAGCTGCACGACCACCCGTCAGGTTGAAATCGAGACTACAAACAAAATTAATTTCAATGTCAGTTAAATATACGTATAAATTAGTAATTATAATATTAATTATTTGATAAATAAACTACCAAACCTTGAGGATGGTCCATTCAAGATTTGCTTTAGCCTTAGAAGTCCTACTTCTCCCGTTGGCGCAACTTATGCTACTCGCCTTCAGCGCGCTATCATAAACAAATAATCATGTCAATTAACAAATTCATATATCATGTGTGTAATAAACTAAAAAAAAACATTAAAACTTAAATTAAATTTAAGATTAGTTACTTACGTATTTATAGCTTCCACCACCTCCTGTGGCAGGTTTTGGTGGAGAGAGCATAAGAATATGACCGTATGCCTAGACGGGTGAAGTACGAACAACTGCCAATGGTTATTCATACAGTAGGTTGCCAGATATAATTCTTTCCGATTGTCTCCCAACAAGTTCCCTTTGTATTTACTAAATGCATGGCCAGCAAAGAATTGGGGCACAAGGATTGACGGATATAAGAAGCCGTAAACTGATGCAACGCCCTTATCAAGCTGAAGACGATGGAGATACCAAAGATATGAAAATATGTGGATGTTAATTACATAATATATATATTGAAATTAAAATAAATTATTAAATGGAAAATTACCAAAAGTAAATAAGTTATAAAATTAAAATTAACTTACGTACACCAGAGACTCATAACCGTGCTGGCCATCCAGACGTTATTTCTACAGGCGTGCCCGAGATCTTCACCACAGAAGGAAAATATCCTCTGTTGATTTGGGCGTGCCACCCATCCATCGTGCTCCAATGGACATTCAAAAATCTCAAACGCATAATCCTCACCAAGTGAGAACAAACGAGTGACAGGTGACAGCGACACCGACGTCGACTTGGCCTTCAATTTAGGAAAAATAAAATAGATAAGTTGTTGAAAATTAAAAAAAACACAAGTAATTATTTGACTAATTTGGACATTAATAATGAATACATACCTTTGTTAACATTTCGATCTTACGTCGTTTGAAGTCCAACTCAAGCTCACGCCTTTTCATTTCCAACTCAAGCTCATGGTGTTGGACTTCCAACTCCCGCTCCCTAGCTGCCAACTCATCGTCCTCCACATGTGCCCTACTATAACTCTCTTTTGTGCTCACATGTGAAGGGTTGGCATGCCCTGTGGTGTCCTGGGATGAACCAATGGAGGAAAGCTCTCTGGCAAGCGCCTGGTTGAATTCTAGGTTGGATATTAAGGTTTGCATCAGATGCGTTGTAATAGCAGGGTTGGAGATGAGCTGCTGAGTAATGTCATCCAAAATTGATGCTTCATCGACCACTCATTTTCGTGAAGCAGACTTGCCATAATATTCTTTGATGGTCACGTTCCCAGGAACACCGATAACCCGACCAGGATGGTCTTTCTTGCCTAGAGCAGTCTTCAAGACGTCCCGCCGTCCAGAAGGGACAAATGAGCCCTGGGAGGAAGTCGTACAAGTAATACGGTGGTGAGACCGTTTATCGTTCCCACGAGGACTGTGACAAGTACTGGCACGTACCGAATCAATTACTATCTAAGCGGATATTTGGATCAAAGGGAGCTCAATAGTAAATACCAAGCCCAATCAAATTTAAAGCCTAAAATAAACAAAATAAAGAGAAAAGTTCTTTTTGGATTTTTGTTGAACACTTGGAAGGCAAAGACAAGGATTCTTCAAATATATAAAAGATGTTGGGATTAGGTTCACTAAACTTCATCGCCATGCAATGAATTGACTAATAAACAGTTTCTACTTCAAATATGACAATCAATCCACTAGATTACTCAAGCCCTGATTCCTCAGATGACAAGAGCCTAAATCCACTAATAGACCCTAATTCCTTAGGTGGCATAGATTAATGAATTTGTATGATGATTAGGGATTACACGATTGCTAATAAACCTAAATCCATTCCTAGATACAAGGTTTACTATGTGGTTGATTTCAGTTCTAGTTCTAATACGAATTTTCCAATTGCATACCAAAACAATAATCAAGTCATGGGGGATCACGCAATAACAAGCATTAAGCATGGAAATCAATCACTCATAAGGAAGCAAAAACTGTATTACAAGGTCAATTCAAATATATGGAGATTTCAGAACTAGCTACATCTAATCCCAACAATGGGAGTTTAGCTACTCATGATCAATGACAAAATCAAAGAAATAGAGATGAAAAGGAGAAGAAACTCCATGGAATCCTTGTGCAGCTGCCCCTGGTTCAGAGAGAGTGTCTTAGGGTTTCAAAAACTATTTTATTATGTTCTGCCCGTGCCTATTTATAGATTAGGATTCGCGTCACGACCGTGATGGCCATCACGGCCAGGCCATGACGTGTTCTGCCTTGGCGCGCTTTCAAAATTTGGAGCATCACAGCCGTGATGGTCAGCACGGCCAGTCTGTGATGGGCTTTGCCTGTCTCAGCTGGTCTGTCATGGCCGTGATGGGTATCATGGCTAGGCCATGATCAGTTCTTCCTGGTGAGGGTATATGTCACGACCGTGATGTGCATCACGGCTAGGCCGTGACAGCTTCTGACTTTTGCCTTCTTTCTTCTCAATTATTGCTCGATCACGGCCGTGATGGTCATCATGGTTAGGCAGTGATGGTCATCACGGCTAGGCCCTGATGGGCTCTGCTTGGTTTATTTTTCTTCACTTTTCAGGCTCTATCTTCATCCAAGCACCATCATGGCTAATCCTGGGCATTTTATCCCTAATTTCTGCAAAACAACACCGAGAAACCGCTTCACCATTTCCAAGGTAAAAACAAATAGAAATCAATCTAAATATGCCTAAACTATATGAAAATGCATGCAAAAATGTACAAGAATTATGGTGTGAAATCACACTATCAAATCACCCCAAGCTTATTCATTTGCTTGTCCTCAAGCAATCACTAAGGCCAGAAGATATAAATAATCAGAACATGGATAGTGCACCAAGAACCCGAGTAAATAATCCAAGTAAGAGGCATTTCAAATAAGTCAGCAAGAGATAATCAATTTCAAGTCCAATTAGAAGCTTATTTTTCGTAGACTCATGTTCTCACTGATTAGGGAACTTTTTCTTACCTCACTCAAGTGTTTAAGGGTATGTGACATTTCGCTTAATTTCCTCAAGGAATGAATTCTACCATAAGCTTGACTATTAACCAAATCTCTACTTATTAATGAAAACACAAGAGAATCAAGAGGTATTTTGCTTTGGTTGTAATGGGGCCATGGGATTAATCGTTAGGTGGGTAAATCAAGAAAAGTGAATTTCAAAAGGGCTAAACAAAATCAAGCGTTGCAAAGCACGACACCTTCTAAAATACCTTTTTGGGTTTTGATTCATTTTTCCACCTTTCTTTCTTTCTTTTTATTTTATTTCTCACTTCCTTTTTTTGTCATCCCCTTCTCCATAATTTTTTTTATTTTTCTTGTTTTATTTTATTTTATTTGTAGAAGAGGAGATTTTCAGCTCAACAGAAATATTTTCTAATTTTCTCATCCCATACTTTTTCAACTACCTTTTTACCCTTTTTGTAATACTTTAGAAGGTCTCCTATCAAGCATCATTCATCAAATTATTTCAAGGTACCAAGAAAAGTATTTTATTCTTTCAGGCTCAAAATTGGGCAACTAAGGGGGTAGCATTTAGTCAATCAAAGCTCAGAAGACCGGAAAAATACCTAGTGCCTCAGTCATGTTCAAAAGTGTTTTCAAAAATTTTTAAGCTTCAAAATGGTTTCAAGTAAAGTTCTAGATAAATACAATCCAAGAGGAATAACACTCTATCAAAGAATGGGGTAGATTTAGTCAGTACCCCTTTTTGGCTCAAAATCTCACATTTTGTAGTTCAAAAATCAATGAGAAACACAAATCTATGGAACCGCATGCCAATTATCAACTATCAAAGATTATCTCAAGAATTTTTATTTGTAGCCTTATCACAAGAATAACAAATTGGGTTCAAGAATTCACTATCCCAGTTTATTTGACACTAAGTTCTCACAATCGGATGCATAATCTAGGCAAGGGGGTAATCGAATCATGTGATCATGCACAACTATTCCTATATGAATGCAACATGCAAAAATGCAAATGCAAAAATACCCCTACCCCAAGCTTAAAAATTTACATTGTCCCCAATGTAAATGATCAAGTCGGAGAGAGGAGAAAAATGGAACAACTCACCGAGGCGGTAGCGGGTGCTGGATCACATGGCTAGTCAAAGAGAGGCTTGAATGTGTCACGACCGTGATGCTTATCGTGGGCAGGCCGTGATGCATTATGGTCCATAGGGGTAGCCTGTCACGGCCGTGACCTCCATCACGGCTAGGCCGTGATGCTCTCTGATCTTCTGGGTTGGCTCATCATGCCCATGATGCTGATCACGGGTAGGTCGTGATCCTTTCTGGTCTTCATATTAAGCTCATCACGGCCGTGACCAGTGTCATGGCCTAGGCGTGATGGTTGCTGACTTTGCTTGTCCTTGCCCTTTTTGCTTCTCCTTCCTTCTTTCCCTGAAAACACTTAACAAATCTATTAACAAATCTCTTGATCTTATCAAATTATTCAAGAGTTGAAATAAAAAACAAATGGAAAAGGAAAAGAAAACTTGGGTTGCCTCCCAATAAGCGCTTCTTTAACGTCACTAGCTTGACGGGTCGGTGATCTCAAGGATCACGAAGGCGCACAGCTGTGGCCAGTCTCTCGATGTCACCACCCAAGTAGGTCTTGAGTCTTTGGCCATTGACTATGAAGGTCCTTTTTGAAGAAGGATCCTCCACTTCTATAGCTCCATGGGATGAGACTTCTTTGACGATGAACGGTCCCGACCACTTAGACTTCAACTTGCCCGGAAACAATCTCAGTCGGGAATCAAATAATAAAACTGGTTGTCCCGGCTGAAATGATTTCATCACGATCCTCTTGTCATGATAAGTCTTGACTCGTTGCTTGTAAATAGCTGCATTCTCATATGCATTGAGGTGCATCTCTTACAATTCGTGCAGCTGATGGACTTTTTTTTCACCCGCCAAATTGACATCAAAATTCAAGAACATCAATGCCCAAAAGGCTCGATGCTCCAACTCTACGGGTAGGTGACAAGCCTTCCCATAGACTATCTGAAACGGGGATAACCCCAAAGAAGTTTTCAGTGCAGTCCGGTAAGCCCACAAGGCATCGTCAAGCTTCTTTGCCCAATCTCTTCTTGAAGTGGCCACAGTCTTTTCCATAATTCTCTTAATCTCCTGGTTGGAGACCTCTGCTTGCCCATTTGTTTGCGGATGATATGGGGATGCCACCTTATGCCTCACATCATACTTGGTCAACACATTTCTCAGTTGCGAGTTGCAAAAGTGAGATCCCCCGTCACTTATAAGGACCCTTGGGACACCGAATCGGGCAAAAATGTTCTTCTTGATGAATTTAATCACTGTTTGGGCATCATTCTTCTGTGTTGCAATGGCCTCCACCCATTTAGAAACATAGTCCACCGCCACCAAGATATAATGATTGGAGAATGAAGGTGGAAGTGGACCAATAAAATCTATGCCCCAGCAATCAAATACTTCAACCTCCAATATGTTTTGCAGTGGCATCTCATCCCTCTTAGATATGTTCTCGATCCTTTGGCACTTGTCGCAACTCTTCACATGATTGAAAGAGTCCTTGAAGATTGAGGGCCAAAAACCCAGATTGGAGGACCTTTGCAGCTGTCCTATCCCCATTGTAATGTCCACCGTAAGGAGAGTTATGGCAATGACACAAAATACTCCTCACTTCCTCTTGACTAACACACCTCCTCCATAAGCCATCCGGTCCAACCTTGAACAAAAATGGGTCATCCCACATGAAATGGTTGGCATCCTGGAAGAACTTTTTCCTTTGTTGCCAAGTGAGGTGCTCTGGAACAATGTTGGCTGCCTTGAAGTTTGCCATGTCGGCAAACCATGGTCTTTCATGCACTAGGAATAGAGCCTCATCCGAGAACTCACCCCGAATGTCTTTCTCTTTTGCAGCAACCTCTTCATTCACCAATCGGGACAAGTGGTCAGCCACCACATTTTCGCTACCCTTTTTGTCCTTAATGACTAAGTCAAATTCCTGCAACAATAAAATCCACCTTATGAGTCTTGGTTTAGAATCCAACTTAGTCAACAAATATTTAATTGTAGCATGATCAGTAAAAATAGTGACTTGTGACCCAATTAAGTAGGAACGAAATTTTTCCAATGCAAACACTATGGCTAGCAACTCTTTTTCAGTTGTTGCATAATTTATCTGGTTCTCATTGAGAACTTTGCTAGCATAGTGAATGGCATGGAAAAATTTCTCCCTTCGCTTTCCCAAAACAGCCCCAACTGCGTAGTCACTGGCATCACACATTAATTCAAATGGTCACTCCCAGTTGGGTGCAACAAGAATGGGAGCAGTGATCAACTTGTCTTTCAAAATTTGAAAAGAGTTAAGACAAGCAGTATCAAACAGAAATGGTGTGTCCTTGTTCAAAAGGCTACACAACAGCTTGGCTATCTTTGAGAAGTCTTGGATGAACCGCCGGTAAAAGCCTGCATGCCCGAGAAAACTCCTCACACCCTTGACATTCACTGGTGGAGGTAGTTTCTCAATTACCTCAATCTTGGATTTATCCACTTCGATCCCCTTAGCTGAAATCTTGTGCCCAAGAACAATGCCCTCCTGCACCATAAAATGACACTTCTCCCAATTTAAGACTAAATTGGTGTCCATGCACCACTTTAACATAAAGACCTTAATGTATTTTTCTACCATGTCAGAGAAAATGGAAATCATGCACCTTTGAAATGTCGCAGGTACATTACAAAGATCGAAAGGCATCTTCCGATAGGCAAAAACTCCAAAGGGACATGTGAAGACAGTTTTCTCTTGGTCTTCCGGGTTAATCGCAATTTGGTTATAACACGAACAACCATCCAAGAAACAATAGTAAGCTTGCCCGGCCAACCTCTCCAACATTTGGTCCATGAATGGAAGTGGGAAGTGATCCTTCATAGTAGTTTGATTTTGGTTCCGGTAATCTATACACATTCGCCACCCGGTGACCGTTCTAGTTGGGATCAACTCATTCTTCTCGTTGTTCACGACGGTCATGCCATATTTCTTGGTAACCACTTGTACCGAACTCACCCAAGAACTATCGGAAATCGGATAGATCATTCCGTCTTCAAGGAGTTTCATCACCTCCTTCCTTACCACTTCTTTCATTGTAGGATTGAGTCTCCTTTGCGGTTGGACCACCGGTTTAAATTCAGCCTCCATCATGATCTTGTGCATACAAAATGCAGGGCTAATACCTTTCAAATCTGAGACTGACCATCCAATGGCTGTTTTATGTTCTCTAAGCACCCTTACAAGTTTCTCCTCCTTCAATTTGGATAATTCATTGCTTACTATGACAGGGTCTTCCTCATTCTAACCAAGAAACACATACTTCAAGTGGGGAGGTAGGGGCTTAAGCTCTAACTGGAGCTTCTCTTGGACTTCATCCTTCTTGAGCTCTTCCTTCTTAGTATTCACAGCAAGTTGCTTGGGTTGAGCTTCCAGATCACACAAACACTCCTCTATTTCCTCCTTCTCTATCTCATCAAGATTTTCAATAGAATTCACAATTACCTTCTCAAGAGTAGAGGAGTGGTGCTGATGTGCAAAGGCTTCCTTAGCCACTACATCGACAATGTCTATGCGGAAACAACTCTCCTCATCACTCGGGCGATGCATAGCTTCAAATACATTGAAGGTAACCTCTTCATCTTGCACTCTGAGTCGAAGCTGGCCTTTTTGTACATCTATCAAAGCACGACCAGTTGCTAGAAAAGGTCTCCCCAATATAAGTGGAACTTCTGCATCCTTCTCCATGTCTAATATCACAAAATCCGCTGGGAAGATAAACTTATCCACTTTCACCAAAACATCTTCCAAAATACCATAAGGACGCTTGATTGATCTATCGGCTAGTTGCAATGCCATCCTTGTTGGTTTCACCTCACCACCTCCAAGCTTGTTCAAAATTGATAGCGGCATCAAATTGATACTCACCCCCAAGTCACACAATGCCTTCCCAATAGCAACACTCCCAATTGTGCAGGGGATTGTAAAACTACCAGGATCCTTAAGCTTGGGAGGTAGCTTCCTTTGAAGTATCGCACTACACTCTTTAGTCAAGGCAACAATCTCACCTTCTTTGAACTTTCTTTTCTTCGTGAGCAACTCCTTCATGAACTTTGCATAAGTTGGCATCAGCTCTAGTGCTTCAGCAAAGGGTATGTTGATCTGTAACCTCTTGAAGATGTCAAGAAATTTGGAAAACTGTTCTTCCTTCTCCTTTTTCTTGCTCAAATGAGGATATGGCAACTTCACATAAGAAGGGATCTCTTGAGGCTTGTCACCATCTTTCAAAATCTGACTTTTACTCCTCCACATAATTGAATTTTCATCCACTAGCTTCTCCCTCTTTTCTTTTTCACTGTCTTTTTCTTCCTCCTCTACTACAACCTCTTTGCCTTTTTCCTCTTTTTTCTCAACACTCAACTCTGTTTTTTCATCAACTCTCTGATATTTCACCAAAGGCTCACCACTCTCTTCCTCAAGACTTTTACCACTCCTCAAAACAATAGCCTTACAATGCTCCTTAGGATTAGTTTGAGTATTACCTGAAAAACTGCTTCTAGATTGCTCCACTAGGTGCTTTGCAATTTGTCCAACTTGAACCTCCAAGTTCTTTATGGAAGCATCGGTGTTTTTCTGGTTTGACATGGACATCTGCATGAATTGATTGAGGGTGTTCTCCAAAATAGAAGTCTGGTCTTGAGGCGGTGGTGTGGGTTGAGGCTTGTTTGCTTGTCCGACATCTTGTTTCCAACCAAAACTTGGTTGATTCCTCCACCCTTGGTTGTAGTTGTTAGGGTATTGGTTGTTGCCTTGCCACCCATAGTTCCCCATATAATTAGCTTCCTCATGGGAACTGGGTGGGGCCTCACAATTTCCATTATCATTATCGCCTCCACAAAAATTACATCTCATTACCTGTTGAGGTGGCATGGTTGCCCCTTGAACAGTTTGGAATTGTTGTGGGAGTTGAGCTAGTTGCTTGGTGATGGACTCAAGTTGTTGTGTCATAATCTTATTTTGCGCCAAAAGTGTAGTTTGTGAGTCTAACTCCAACACTCCCCTTCTTGACGTGGGACCCCGATCATGATGCATCAAATAGTCATTAGATGCCATAGCTTCTATCAAAATCAATGCTTCCTCTGGTGTCTTTGTGTTCATGGAACCTCCAGCTGAGGCATCCAACATATACCTGGTTGATGGCTTCAATCCATTGCAAAATGTTTGTATTTGGGTAGGATCATCAAACCCATGATTTGGACATCTTTGGAGCAAGTCTTTGAACCTTTCCCGTGTGTCATGAAGAGTCTCACCCTCTTGTTGAGCAAAGCTTATGATATCACCCCTTGTCTTCACAAATCTTGAGGGGGGAAAGAATCTTGCAAGAAATTTTGCCTCTAAGTCATCCCATGTAGTGATGCTCCCCCTTGGTTGAGATCGGAGCCAAGACTTGGCTCTATCTCTTAGAGAGAAAGGAAACAACCTTAGGCGAAGTGCATCATCGGAAGCACCATTCATCTTCGTCATATCACATAACTCCAGGAAGTGGGAGACATGATTATTAGGATACTCCTTCTCCAACCCGACAAATTGATCTTGTGAAACCATATTGATGAAAGGTGGCTTGATTTCAAAATTTGCACAATTCACTGGAGGCCTCACTATGCTAGTGACATGCCGATTGACATTCGTATTGGCATAGTCCCCAAGTGTCCTCCGTGGAGCGCCTTCACCATTGCCTGCCATTTTAAGTGGTTCTTGATGAACTTGTGAAGTGGAGGTCTCTTGTTCTCCTTCTTGTTGTGCTCACAGCCTCTGCTGTCTTGCTTGCCTCTGATTCTCCCTAGCTCTTCTTTCTATTTCAGGATCGTAGAGGAGTTGGTCAGCTGGAATAGTACCTCGCATGCACAAAAGTCTAGAGACCAAGAATGTTAGCACTTAAATGACATCACAGAAAAATAGAAAATAAAACAGAAAAATAAAATTGTGCTTAAACTAATAATCGAAATGGGTATGCTAATATTGAAACACAGTCCCCGGCAACGGCGCCAAAAACTTGTTGAGACGAAATCTAGGCAAGTATACCTAGTCGTACAAGTAATATGGTGGTGAGACCGTTTATCGTTCCCACGAGGACTGTGACAAGTACTAGCACGTACCGAATCAATTACTATCTAAGCGGATATTTGGATCAAAGGGAGCTCAATAGTAAATACCAAGCCCAATCAAATTTAAAACCTAAAATAAACAAAATAAAGAGAAAAGTTCTTTTTGGATTTTTGTTGAACACTTGGAAGGCAGAGAAAATGATTCTTCAAATATATAAAAGATGTTAGGATTAGGTTCACTAAACTTCATCCCCATGCAATGAATTGACTAATAAACAGTTTCTACTTCAAATATGACAATCAATCCACTAGATTACTCAAGCCCTGATTCCTCAGATGACAAGAGCCTAAATCCACTAATAGACCCTAATTCCTTAGGTGGCCTAGATTAATGAATTTGCATGATGATTAGGGATTACACGATTGCTAATAAACCTAAATCCATTCCTAGATACAAGGTTTACTAGGTGGTTTATTTCAATTCTAGTTCTAATACGAATTTTCCAATTGCATACCAAAACAATAATCAAGTCATGGGGGATCACGCCATAACAAGCATTAAGCATGGAAATCAATCACTCATAAGGAAGCAAAAACTGTATTACAAGGTCAAGTCAAATACATGGAGAATTCAGAACTAGCTACATCTAATCCCAACAATGGGAGTTTAGCTACTCATGATCAATGACAAAATCAAAGAAATAGAGATGAAAAGGAGAAGAAACTCCATGGAATCCTTGTGCAGCTGACCCTAGTTAAGAGAGAGTGTCTTAGGGTTTCAAAAACTATTTTCTTCTGTTTTGCCGGTGCCAATTTATAGATTAGGATTCGCGTCACGGCCGTGATGGCCATCACGGCCAGGCCGTGACGTGTTCTGCCTTGGCGCGCTTTCAAAATTTGGAGCATCACGGCCATGATGGTCATCATGGCCAGGCCGTGATGGGCTCTGCCTGTCTCAGCTGGTCTGTCCCGATCGTGATGGGTATCACGGCTAGGCCATGATCAGTCCTGCCTGGTGAGGGTATATGTCACGGTCGTGATGTGCATCACAGCAAGGCCGTGACAGCTTCTGACTTTTGCCTTATTTCTTCTCAATTATTGCTCGATCACGGCCATGATGGTCATCACGGCTAGGCCGTGATAGGCTCTGGTTGGTTCATTTTTCTTCACTTTTCAGGCACTATCTTCATCCAAGCTCCATCATGGCTAATCCTGAGCATTTTATCCCTAATTTCTGCAAAACAACACCGAGAAACCACTTCACCCGTTCCAAGGTAAAAACTAATAGAAATCAATTTAAATATGCCTAAACTATATGAAAATGCATGCAAAAATGTACAAGAATTATGATGTGAAATCACACTATCATGCTTTAAGATCCATCTACAATGAAAAAAAGAAAAAACGTGCAAGTGAAAAGTGTTAAAAATATCTATACATATATCAATTGAAATGAAGTTAATTATTTACTTACAATCTTATCTGCCACTTCGCGAGTGGCATCAACTTTAAAAGGTCCCGTCTTTGTCATGCGACCGGCTAACTAGATATCCTCGCGGTCGATGTCCGAAGGAGGACTTAATGTTGTGCCCTCAGGAACCTCTCCTCTGTCTATCCTAGCAAAGTGCTCTTCCTGCTTCACCCTCAGCCTATCCGCCATCATCTCCTCGATCCGAGTCGGGTACCCACCCTGAGACATGGTGTGGAGGTGGACGTTCTTCGCCTGATTCTGCCGACCCTTATCTGCCTTAGCCTATTCAAACAAAAACACATAATTAAATACAGTTAAATGATCTATAAGAAGCATACAAAATTAACTTAATCAACCAACCTGAAAGTCTCCATCCTGTCGACTCCTAGCAAACATATCCCAAGTATCCTGATCAATCCAAGGATAATCCGAGAACATTTTATCAAGTCGCTTCTTCCCAGATACATAGTACCTGGTAACATCATGCTTGAACCCATTCCAACACTTTGATGCCATTTTCATACATTTCTTATGATGATCCTCGTCATTTGGCACAGTCCAAGCTACCTACACATTAAATACATAACAACTGGATGGATTATAACTCGGATAATTATCTAATAATGTAAATCAAAAGAATGTAAAGGTAAAATACTGTGATAGCCTCCCAAAGTTGATCCTTAACGTTCTGTGGAACATTATTCCAGTGGGTGTAGTTGATGCTAACGTGCTGCTTAGCTTGTAGAAACACCCACTTATTAAATTCTTTAGCACGGGGTCCCTAGGCATTTAGATTAGCATCGAAGGACACCTCAAGCTTCTGTCCGCTTTGCCTGGCCTTCTCTAGTTTCTTCAACGTCGTGGCTCCTCTACCCCGTTTCCTATGAGCCTGTGATGTCTGTATGGACAAAAAAAAAAAGATAAAATAGAGGGTTGTAACATTATAAACTTACATTAAAAAGAAGGACTAAAGATAGTATATAACATGTAAACTTACACTAGAATCAGGCGTAGGCACGATCGGGTCCTGCGTAGGCCCCACAGTGTCCTCCCGTGCATGTGGGATATCCGACTGATCCATATGTATGCCTGTTCAGAAATAATATATATTTATTAACATAGGTTATAACTCAAAATAAATACAAAAGTATAAATAAAAATAAATGTATACTAAGTTTAAACTACCTATATCAATATCCCTTCGTGATGATCATCACTAGTGGCATGTACATCGTCCACCCGTGTCTCCTCGATTATAGTAGGCATGTTTGTTGAAAAAGAAGGAGTCTCGGGAATATCAAGATTTGAATCTTGATTTTCATCACTACCATTATACATGCTTTTTCCTTGGAGAACCACGGACAACCTTTTGTTAGAAGGATCAGTGATGTAGAACACTTGTTTTGCTTGGGAAGCCATTATGAAAGGCTCATTTATATGACCTAACTTTTTTAGGTCTACCAATGTGAACCCCAATTCATCGGTTTGTACACCACCGTTACTATCAACCGACTTACATTTAAAAATCGGCACCGTAAGCTTAGTGTAATCGAGCACCCAAATATCTTTAATATATTCAAAGTAAGGTGTCGGTGCTTTAATGGGTTTTGTGTCCTTTGCATTAGAGAAGTACATTGCTTCGGCCACGATCATAACCCCACCATTTTGCATTGTACTCTTGTTATGTTGTTCCTTTGTATAAAAGGAAAAGTTATTGATGTCGTATCTGCTCCAACATATGACATTGAAGCTAAGCCCAAGTGCTATCCATCTTACGTCATCAGAAGCAGTACTACCATCCTTAAGCATTTCTTCCTTGAACCATGGTAAGAAAGTCTTGTTATGCTTGTTCAACAACCACCTTTCACTCATTCGAGGGTTTTCTTGATTGACTTTTCTTTTATGTTCAAATAAGAAAGGCTGAACATAATCGATGTTGTTCAATACATATAAATGTGCTTGAAGCACTTCCTCCCGACCCTTGCTATTAATTCTTAAGCCATGTGTACCCTTACCTTGACATCTTATCTCATCATGCCGAGGCTTAGGAATCCCTATAGGATCCGTGTTATGAAGGTAGTCAGAACAAAACTCAATAGCTTCTTCTGCAACATACCTTTGAACAATAGATGCTTCCGAACGATGAGGATTCTTCACGTACCCTTTCAAGATCTTCATGTAGCGCTCAAATGGGTACATCCATCTCAGAAAAACCGGCCCACATAATCTAATCTCCCTCACCAAATGAACAATTAAGTGAACCATTATGTCGAAAAAGGAAGGAGGAAAATACATCTCCAATTGGCACAAGATTGTAGCAGCCTTAACTTCCAAGTCATCCAACATACGGGGGTCAACGACTTTGCTACATATAGAATTGAAGAATGAGCACAACCGAGTAATGGCATGTCTCACATTTTTTGGAGCAATACCACGAATAGCAACGGGCAGAAGTTGTTGCATCAAGATGTGACAATCATGATACTTTAAGCCAACTAATTTAAGATCACTAGAGACAAGTCTCTTCATATTTGAAGAGTAACCAGGTGGAACTTTGATGCCCTGAAGACACCCGCAGAAACTTTGTCTCTCTTTTTTTGACAAAGTATGACATGCTGGCGGCAAATAAGTCCGCTTACCATCCTCAACAACTGGAGCTAACTGCTCTCGTATACCATTAGCAATGAGGTCGAGACGAACATTCACACCATCCTTTTTCTTGCCTTGAATGTTGAGAAGCGTCCTGATCTCACTATCACACACATTTTTCTCCACATGCATCACATCAATGCAGTGTCTAACATAAAGCTTGCGCCAGTATGGAAGATCAAAGAATATCGACCTCTTCTTCCATATGTTTTTCTCAGCAGCTTTACCTTTCTTTTTGGACTTGCCGAATATAACATCGATGCCCTTTACCCTCTGATAAACCTGCTCTCCAATTAAGACCGTCGGAGCTTCTTCTGTCTCTTGGCATCCATTAAAAGCTTTTTTCATCTTACGATATGGGTGATCACGTCTAAGAAATCTCCGATGCCCAAGGTAAACCGTCTTCTTTCCATGATGCAACTGAGTGTAGCATGTGCCTTCTTCACATATAGGGCATGCTTTATGCCCCTTGACACTGTACCCAGATAAGTTACCGTATGCTGGAAAGTCGTTGATGGTGCAAAATAACATGGCACGAAGCTTGAAAGTCTCATGAGAATACCCATCAACTACATCAACACCTTCCACCCACAGCGTTTTCAAGTCTTCAATCAAGGGACTTAGATAAACATCTAAGTCATTTCCCGGTTGCTTTGGGCCCGAAATCATTATAGACAACATCATGTATTTGTGCTTCATGCACAACCAAGGGGGCAGGTTGTAAATTATCAACAGAACATGCCATGAACTATGAATACTACTAATGTTACCATAAGGATTCATTCCATCCATAGCAAGTCCAAGCCTTAGGTTTCTTGGCTCATCGGCGAAATCCGGAAACATAGTATCAATATTCTTCCATTGCATAGAATCAGCAGGATGACGAACCTTTCCATCACGTTTCCTCTCATCATTATGCCATCTAAGATTCTTCGCATCTTTCGCATTGGCAAACAATCGCTTGAACCTTGGAATTATTGGAAGATACCACAACACCTTCGCAGGAGGACCCTTTTTTCTCACATCATCAAGATCATCATCATCATCACCACCCTTCACTTTGTATCGTGATAACCCACATTTGGGGCAATCGTGATTGTCTTCATGAACACCGGTGTACAATATGAAATCATTGGGGCATGCGTGTATCTTTTTATACTCCATACCCATCGGACACAATACCTTCTTGGCCTCATAGTTACGGTCAGGCAATGTGTTGTCCTCTGGAAGCAATTTCAACACTTCAAGCATTTCTGTGAAGCTTTTATTGGTCCAACCATTTCTCGCCTTCACACAAACCAATTTTAACACCACCGACAACCGTGTATGAGTAGTACACCCTGGATATAAAGGCTTATCCGCATCACCGCACAACCTATCATACACATGAGCTCGATGAAAAGATTCTTGTCCAATATCACGGATCATGTCCTCTACTCGATCATCCTCCATATCTACGTCAACGTCCTCACTTTGGGAGACACTTGCCGTACTACTCAACAACACATCACCATGCCATATCCATCTTGTATAACTCAAGCAAATCCCTTCACAAATCAAATGAGTACGTATATCCTTCACCGTACATTTCCTCGTATTCAAACACTTGACACAAGGACAACAGAACATTCCATTACTATTAGGAACATTCCTTTGAGCAAATTCTATAAATTCTCCCACCCCCTTCAAATACTCAGCACTAGTGCGCTTGCAAACCATCCAACTACGATCCATAACTAGATAGGTTCTGTAGATATACAAAACATATATCTAAGGTGTTTAAAAATTATTTCAAATTTACACCATTTTCAGGTTTCTTAAGACAAAAGAAATAAGCAGATGAAGATAAATTAACAAAACAGAATTCCAATGAGCAATATATTGTTGATGTCACATGCTACAAGCAACTCTAAATTTCTTCCCATTTTGAAATAGGTCATGATAGCAGAAGAAAAACAAGAGAAAACACAAAACCCACGACCAGAAATAGAGACATTCCAAACAACTCAAACTCACAGTTTCAAGTTTCAAATACAGAGACTACAGTTTCAACATACACTCAAAACCAAAAATAAAAAAATGTGCCCTAAAGACTCACCAGAAATAGGTTCTCGTGTGGTGGTGGGGAGGGGAGCTCGAGTGGTGGCCAACGTTCGATGTGGTTACTGAGAGCAGAGGGACAAGGAGAATTAGTGCGCGAGAAGGGGAAAGAGAGATGTCAAGTTATTGCAAAGAATGAGAGGGAAAGACAGAGTTAGGGGTTAAGAGTGTACCTCACGGTGGTGGCGAAGAAGCCCTCGAGGTGGTTGCGGTGGAGATGAGCTCGCGATTATTGGTGTAAGCCCTAGAGGCCAGTGTATTGCTTTAGACTTACATTTGTATCTTGCTATTATATATATATGATATGAGCATTCCAGTTTATTATGTTACTTGTTTAAACATAATAAAGTCCTTAGAATAGAAATTTCAGTTTAATAGAATGTCAAGTATATGACTTGATCGTGAGACACTATTGAACAATGAAATCCTATTCTTAAATATCCGTAGTCAAGTATTTTATTAATAAGGACAATAATAATACAATTGAGACTATTATGTGTGCAGACTGATGACCATATCTCACGGGTCATGGATATGAGATATCGAGTCGCCACATAGGTACACATTAGAGTAATGATGTACTGGATTGACCCACCATGAGAACACTACATGGAGCGTTATGTGAGTGTCATAAGTAGTTCTCATAGTGACAATGGTGTATGCAATCCTTCGACCTGAAATCACTACGATCCCTACATGAGGAGTCGTGTGCTTTAATATCGTCAAACGTCATCTATAATAGGATGATTATAAAGATGGTCATTGGGTGGGCTATAATAGGATGATTATAAAGATGGGTGAGAGTAAAAATGCATACCGAAATGAGTCAATATGAGAATGGTATGAGTGGAACATGATATTGAACCATACAAGGGTGACACATTCTATGTCTTGTGTTCAATATAGATATATGGACAAAGGGATAATAATGCACAAGAATATTTTTCGCGGAAGAAGGTTCCACAAAAACATCATCCCTCCCCCACTGAGGGGGGGGGGGGTTTGTTGGTAGATCAACTCGTTTTTTTTTAAAATAAATTGAATTTTATATTTATTTTTAATTTTGGAACCTATAGGTCACACACAAAAGAGCGGATTAAAAGAAGCATTAAAAGAAAGTTGGACTTTCCTATTGGGCCTAGCGCAAATTAGATGGGCTAAGTTCAAAAGTTGCTCACTAACTCACTTAAGGAGGTGCTACAATAAGTAGACCACTAAAGATGTTGTGCCCACACGGTTGATAACCTAGCCACACAAAAGAGAGTAAGTGTGAACAACAAAGTCTCGGTTTTGAAGCTAGCACCGTGAGAGAGAGAGACGCTCGGTTCGTGACGTTGGACGTTCACGGAATCTGCTCGTGTGGATACCTTAGAGACATTGTTCGTGCGGTGTTCATGATAGATGAATTTTGATCAACAACCATCGCTTCAAGAGGTAAACCTTCTAATCATGAATCATGACCATTCGCAAGGATCCTTCGATGGGAATTTTTTCCGCTGCGTTATTTTGTTTTATACGCAAATTCCCAACAGTGGTATCAGAGCCGCTTGCAAAACCATGATTCTGTTACGTGGTTTACCTGTTATGTATGATAACATGTTTATAATGTGAATCATTTTTCTGAAAATTGTTTTTTTGAAAATCGTTTGCATCCGTTTTGCGAAACCTTGTTTCTGTAATTTTCGTATGTATATGATATATGCGTCTATTGCATGTTTGTGTATGTATGCGATATGTACATTGGTTCTGAATCCTTATTATGTTCTGCGATGGCGTCAAATGTTGATGTTAAACATGATTGGTTTCAGTTCTCTGTTGGCGGCGTTAAGGGGTTTCAGACATGAAGAGTTCATGTTGTTGCGGCTGAGGTTCCAAGGGTTGAAACCGTAGCCGCCGTTCCTTGCAACGTGAAGTGTTCACGGGCCTTGCGGTTTTAGGGTTGAAAGGTTGAAGCCCTAGCCACCAAGGAAGCGAGGCACACTTCGGAATTTCGGAATTTCCAGCGGGACCCCCCCGTGCTACCTCTGCATAGCGTGTAATTTCGAAATTCAAATTTTGAAATCTTTTATGTCACCATTTAATAACGATAAAAAAATCAATTATAATAAATGTGATTTATTATATATATGATACGGTTTCAAAATTCAGATTTTGAAATTGATTTAACAACACAATAAATGAATAGTAACATCAATTACAATAAATGTGATTTATTATTTTCAAATTTGAATGTGATTTATACTTCGTGTTTTTAATTAAAAATGTGATTTGTGGTAAAAAATTGAATAAATGATTTATGTCATTTAAATAAATATGATTTATAATAAATGTGATTTGTGGTAACAACAATTGCAATAAATATGAAATATAGTAACATCAATTATAATAAATGTGATTTATTATATATATATGTTATGTTTTCAAAATTCAGATTTTGAAATCTCTAATTTATGAAATTAATAATAATAATAATTATGTGTTATTATTGGTTGTTACTATTTATTTGGTGATGTATGGTGAATGGTTATGGCCTTAGTCCTTTTACCTTTTGGTTTATATTTTAAAATACGGCCTGCGTGCCGTGCCTTTCTCTTATATTCCATATGTATCTTCTTTTCTCATCTCACTCCCCTCATATGTAAAATGAGGTTTCTGTTTATGTAATGTAATGATGGAGACAAGAAGACGCTATCACGTGGGAGATCTTGCTTGGAGAAGCTTGGACGCTCCTAGGTTTTAGTTTAGATTCTCTCATTGGCTTGGGAGAATCAATGCGTTAGGGGCCATAACCATATCACATTTATTTACCTTATATATGTATGAGATGCATGTATGTATATAGTATGTTAAAAGATGTTTAACTAATATATGTATGAGATGCATGTATGAAAATAGTAAGTTAAAGAGTTTAACAAATGATGAGATCAAGTTTTAATCAAATCCCTCAAAAGGAAATATTAAGTCACATTTAAAGGCCTTCCGATGCATGGCACTCGCCAAGACTACTATCGATAATGTGGGTCCGCCAAAGCGGGTACCTTTATCTATAATAGTAAGGCGCGATGGGACAAAATGTAATGTTCAACTCGCTATCCATTGGGTTCGACTTAACTAAGCCAACTTCAATAGGATTGAAAGGCTTAGAGGCTTATAAGTTGGGCTTTAGTCCATGTGATGGATTTGAATAAGAGTTATTCACCCAACTATCCAAGAGTTGCATGAGATGCAACCGGAAAGTGTTTCCTACCTAAATAACCGAATTTTGAGTGATCACCAAAGCCGACTTAAAGCTAGGTGAAATATGGATCTTGGCCCACTAGAAAATCTTCCAACGGGATTTTCCGAATCAATGATGAGGGTCATTGTTTTGAGTAAAATAGTGGGAGGCGTATTTAATTAAAGACCTTATTAAATAACTTCATGGCATGATACTTATACTTTGCATATTTATCTCTCAGAGATTACCATGGCATCAAACACATCAAGTAACCTGTCATTGCGATCCGTCCTGAGAAGGACAAACTATCCTAACGAATTTTCTGGACTGGTACAGAAACTTGAGGATTGTCCTCAAACATGAGAAAAAAAGTTCTAGGAGTTCTCGAGGAGCCTATCCCCGAGAAGCCACTGCTGCAGATGCTTAACAAGCATGCTCCTAGACGTCGACTGTCTTATGCTTGCTACCATGCCTTATAACAGAGACCATGGAGGCGATGACGCCTTAGACGTCAAGGGCTCTACCACAGTCTTATGCAAGTTTGCCAGCCGTGAGTCCTGACCGGGTACATTAAAAGTTCCACCACTTTTCTCCAATCGTTCCTCAACTATATCTTTGTCATGACTTTAATATGAATGATCTCGACAAAAGCAACATGAGACCATGGAGGCGAAGGCCATTTTGATGGTCGAAGCACCCCAAGCAGCCCCAAGAGCAAACAAAAGGGCAAGGGCAAGGCCATCAACAAGATCAAGCCAAGCAAGCTAAGAAGGCAAATACCGCGACAGGAAGAGGAACTGCCCAAAATACCCGGAAGAAAGCAAGAAGAAGAAGGGAAGTGAGACTTCCACTTCGGTATGTTTGTTATAGAAGTCAATTTATCTACTTCTGCATCATGGGTATTAGATACCGGATGTGGTTCTCACATTTGTACAAATGTGCAGGATCTAAACAGAGTAGACCATTGGCAAAGGGCTAAGTCGATCTACGAGTTGGAAATGGAGCAAAGGTTGCCGCTTTAGCCGTAGGGACTTATGTATTGACTTTGCCCATCGGGCTTACTATTCAGTTAGAGAACTGTTATTTTGTGCCCCGCAATTAGCAGTGAATATCATTTCCCTTTCTTGTTTGGACAAGATTGGTTTTTCTTTTATAATAAAGAACAAAAGTTGTTCTATTTATTTGGATGATATTTTCTATGCTAGTGCACACATGAGTAATGGACTTTATGTCCTTGATCTTGAAATGCCCATCTATAACATAAATACTAAGAGGTTCAAACCAAATGAGTTGAACCCGTCTTATCTTTGGCATTGTCGCTTAGGCCATATAAATGAGAAGCGCATTTCAAGCTCCATAAAGATGGACTCTTGGACTCATTTGATTATGAATCATATGAGATATGTGAGTCTTGTTTATTGGGAAAGATGACTAAAGCTCCATTCACCTAAGCAAAGGTGAAAGAGCCAACGATCTTTTGGGTCTTATACATAGCGATGTATGCGGACCCCTAAACACATTAGCTAGAGGTGGTTTTCAGCATTTCATCACATTTACTCGATGATTTCAGTAGATATGGATTGGTGTATCTTATGAAACATAAATCGGAATCCTTTGAAAAGTTCAAGGAATTCAAAAATGAGGTACAAAACCAACTTGGTAAAAATATTAAAGCTCTTCGATCAGATCGAGGTGGTGAATATTTGAGCCTAGAGTTTGATGATCATCTGAGAGAGTGTGGGATTTTATCTTAACTCACTCCACCTGGAACACCACAATGGAATGGTGTTTCTGAGAGGAGAAATCGAACCTTGTTGGACATGGTTCGGTCTATGATGAGTCATGCAAACCTTCCAAACTCTTTTTGGGGACATGCTCTATTAACAGCAGCTTTTACACTTAACCGTGTTCCATCCAAAACGGTAGAAAAGACACCATATGAGATATGGACTGGTAGACGACCCAAAGATGTCTTTTATGAAGATTTGGGGTTGTGAAGCATATGTAAAACGTCAAGTTTCTAATAAGCTTGATCCCAAATCTGATAAATGCTTCTTTGTGGGGTATCCCAAAGAAACCAAGGGATACTATTTCTATAATCCTTCCGAAGGCAAAGTGTTTGTCGCACCTGACCGGGTGTATTCCTAGAAAAGGAGTTTATCTCCATAGGAACCAAGTGGGAGGAAGATAGAACTTGAAGAAATTCAAGAATCACAGAGTAGTGACCTACCATTGGTGGAACAGAGCAACCTTCACTGAATGCCGTGGAGGAACAACCCGCTCCCAAAGAGCACAAGACCAAAGAGAGGTCTAACAGATACGTCACCACCGAGAGATATGGATTTCTCATGACTCCACAAGGTGATGTATTGCTCATGGATCAAGATGAGCCTCGTGACCTACGAGGAGGCCATCATCGCCCCAGAACCGAGAAGTGGCTTGAGGCCATGAAAACTCGAGATGGATTCCATGTACACCAACCAGGTATGGACCTTGGTAGAGCCACCGAAGCGGGTAAAACCTATAGGGTGCAAGTGGGTTTTCAAAAAGAAAACTGACATGGATGGTAAGGTACACACCTTTAAGGCGCGATTGGTCGCTAAGGGTTTCAAGCAAATTCATGGTGTCGACTATGATGAGACCTTTTCAACTGCTATGCGATGCTTAAATCCGTCCGGATCTTACTTGCTATCGTCGCATACCATGATTATGAGATATGGCAGATGGATGTCAAAACTGCCTTCCTTAATGGAAAGCTTCTTGAGGATGTGTACATGACACAACCTCAAGGCTTTGACATTTCAGAGGATGCCCGAAAGGTATGTAAATTGCAGCGATCAATCTATGGATTGAAGCAAGCTTCCGTAAGTTGGAACCTTCGTTTTGATGATGTCAGTAAGACAAGACGGATTCATCAAAAATGAAGATGAACCTTGTGTCTACAAGAAGGTTAGTGGGAGCATTGTTGTTTTTCTGGTGTTATATGTAGATGACATATTACTCATTGGAAATGACATCCCTACACTACAAAAATGTAAAGACATGGTTAGGGAATTGCTTCTCTATGAAAGATTTGGGTGAGGCTACCTATGTATTGGGAATCGTGGATCTATAGGGATAGATCGCTGAAATTGCTTGGCCTAAGTCGTAGTACATACATAGACAAAGTGTTGAGACGCTTTAACATGCATGAATCCAAGAAAGGACTCTTGCCTATGTCACATGGTATATGCCTATCAAAGGCACAATCCCCTTCCACTCAAGAAGAAAGGGATCGCATGAGTAAGATTCCATATGCATCCGCAATTGGATCTATCATGTATGCCATGTTATGTACTCTGACCAGATGTATCGTATGCTTTAAGCATAACGAGCAGGGTACCAGCCCGATCCCTGAAAGTCACGGTCTCCTGCGTCAAGAGCATCCTTAATACTTGAGAAGAACTAAGGATTCGTTCTTGGTATATGGAGGCGAGGAAGAGCTTGATGTAATAGGTTACACCGATGCTAGCTTCCAGCACCGATATGATGATTCCAGATCGCAAACTGGTTATGTGTTCTCGCCTGAATGAATGGGGGGCCGTGAGCCGGAAAAGTTCAAAGCAGAGACAGCTGCCGATTCTACTACAGAGGCCGAGTATATTGCCGCCTCCAATGCAAAGAAAGGAGGCCGTTTGGATCGGAAGTTCATTACCGAGCTTGGTACGGTTCCTAGGATTGTGGACACCATTGATCTCTATTGTGATAACAATGGGGCCATTGCACAAGATAATGAACCTAGATATCATTGCGATCCAAACATATACTTAGGCGCTTCCATCTCATTCGAGAGATTATCGATAGAGTAGAGGTGAAAATATGCAGAGTACCAACACTTGATAACGTTGCTGACCCACTTACGAAACCTCTTGCTCAACGAAGCACGAAGGTCACACTAGATCGATGGGCATTAGATTTATGCCTGATTGGCTCTAGTGCTAGTGGGAGATTGTTGGTGTAAGCCCTAGAGGCCAATGTATTTCTTTAGACTTACATTTGTATCTTGCTATTTTATATATATATATGATATGAGGCATTCCAGTTTATTGTCTGTTACTTGTTTAAACATAATAAAGTCCTTAGAATAGAAATTTCCGCTTAATAGAATATCAAGTATATGACTTGATCGTGAGACACTATTGAACAATGAAATCCTATTCTTAAATATCCGTAGTCAAGTATTTTATTAATAAGGACAATAATAATACAATTGAGACTATTATGTGTGCAAACTGATGACCATATCTCACGGGTCATGGATATGAGATATCGAAGTCGCCACATAGGTACACATTAAGGTAATGATGTACCGGATTGACCCACCATGAGAACACTACATGGAGCGTTATGTGAGTGTCATAAGTAGTTCTCATAGTGACAATGGTGTATGTAATCCTTCGACCTGAAATCACTACGATCCCTACATGAGGAGTCGTGGTGCTTTAATATCGCCAAACGTCATCTGTAATAGGATGATTATAAAGACGATCATCGGGCATACCACGAGCCATGCAGAGGGACGTGAGTGACCTAGATGGAATTTGTCCCTCCTACATAACAACAGAGTAATATTCTGGGGGCCCCCGACAGAGTGAGACAGTAAAATGCATGGCATCGTCGAAATGAGTCAATATGAGATATTGACCTCATTTGTTGTTAAGTCTACTCGGTATCGTGGAACATGATATTGAACCATACAAGGGTGACACATTCTATGCCTTGTGTTCAATATAGATATATGGACAAAGGGATAACAATGCACATGAATATTTGTCACGTAAAGGTTTCACAAATCATCGACTTTCTCACTACTTAGGTAGCAGTGATGTATTGCTAGATACCACATCGTTTGTAATATTAAATGGGATTTAATATTACTGCTAACGTATTGGGAACCTATAGGTCACACACAAAAGAGCGGATTAAAAGAAGCATTAAAAGAAAGTTGGACTTTCCTATCGGGCCTAGCGCATAGTAGATGGGCTTAGGTCAAATGTTGCTCACTAACTCACTTAAGGAGGTGCTACTATAAGTAGACCACTTAAGTTTGTTGTGCACACGTTGATAACCCAGCCGCACAAAAGAGAGTAAGAGTGAACAACAAAGTCTCGGCTTTGAAGCTAGCACTCGTGAGACGAGACGCTCGGTTCGTGACGTTGGACGCTCACGAATCCGCCGTGTGGATACCTCTAGAGACACCGTCGTGCGGTGTTCGTGATAGACGAATTTCAACAACAGCCATCGCTTCAAGAGGTAAACTTTCTAATCATGAATCATGACCATTCGCAAGGATCCTTCGATGGGAATTTTTCCGCCGCTTTTATTTTGTTTTATACGCAAATTCCCAACACCGTGCACCACACCGAGCCAAATCATGAATAGCGTGCAACACACCGAGCCAAGTCAGAATCGTGCACCACACCGAGCCAAGCCAGAACGTGCACCACAAGCCAATGAACCGTGCACCACACCAAGCAATGAACCGTGCACCACACCGAGCCAAGTCATGAATCCGTGCACCACACCGAGCCAAGTCAGAATCGTGCACCCCACCGAGCCAAGTCAGAATCCGTGCACCACACCGAGCCAAGTCAGGACTTTGGTGCACCACACCGAGCCAAGTCTGAATCGTGCACCACACCGAGCCAATCATGAACCGGCGCACCACACGAGCCAATCATGAATCGTGCACCACACCGAGCCAAGTCATGAATCGTGCACCACACCGAGCCAATCATGAATCGTGCACCACACCGAGCCAAGTCAGAACGGTGCACCACCACACCAGCCAAGTCGAACTCGTGCACCACACCGAGCCAGTCATGAATCGTGCACCACACCGACCCCAATCATGAATCGGTGCACCACACCAGCCAATCCCTCGTGCACCACACCAGCCAAGTCAGAATCGTGCACCACACCGAGCCAAGTCATGAATCTGCACCACACCGAGCCAATCATGAATGTGCAACCAAACAATCATGAACGTGCACCACACCGAAAGTCAGAACCGTGCACCACACCGAGCCAATCATGAATCGTGCACCACACCGATCATGAATGTGCACCACACCGCCAAGTCATGAATCGTGCACACAAATCATGAATGACCACACAGCCAAGTCAGAACGTGCACCACACCGAGCCAATCATGAACCGTGCACCACACCAGCAAAAATGATGCACCACACCTATGAACGTGCACCACACCGAGCCAAGTCATGAATCGTGCACCACAAAGCAATATGAATCGGTGCACCACACCGAGCCAAGTATGAATCGTGCACCACACCGAGCCAAGTCGAATCGTGCACCACACCGAGCCAAATCAGAACGTGCACCACACAGCCAAATCATGAACGTGCACCACAGAGCCAAGTGTGCACCAACCAAAGAAGTCACACGAGCCAAGTCATGAATGGTGCACCACACCAGCCAAAGAAGTGCACCACACCGAGCCAAATGAATCGTGCACACACAAAATATGAACGTGCACCACACCGAGCCAAGTCAGAATCGTGCACCACACCGAGCATGAATCGTGCACCACACAGCCAATCATGAATCGTGCACCACCGAGCCATGTGCACACACCAGCCAGTCATGAATCGTGCACCACCCGAGCCAAGTCAGAATTAGACCAAATGAATCGTGCACCACACCGAGCCAAGTCAGAATCGTGCACCACACGGCAAATCATGAATGGTGCACCACACCGAGCCAATCATGAAGTGCACCACACCGAGCCAAGTCATGAATCGTGCACCACAGCCAAATCATGAACGTGCACCACACGAGCCAATCTGAACGTGCACCACACCGCCAATCGTGAATCGTGCACCACCGAGCCAATCATGAATCGTGCACCACACCAGCAATCATGAATCGTGCACCACACCAAGCCAAATGAACCGTGCACCACACCGAGCCAATCATGATGGTGCACCACACCGAGCCAAGTCATGAATGTGCACCACACCGAGCCAATCATGAATCGTGCACCACACAACCAAATGAATCGTGCACCACACCGAGCCAATCATGAATCGTGCACCACACCGAGCCAATCAGAATCTGGCACCACACCAAAATCTGAATCTGACCACACAAAAATGCAACAAAATGAAGTGCACCACACCAATAGAATTGGCACCAGCCAAGTCATGAAGTGCACCACAGCAAGAAGTGCACCACACCGAGCCAATCAGAATCGTGCACCACACCGAGCCAAGTCAGAACCGTGCACACACCGAGCCAATCATGAATCGTGCACCACACAGAAGTCATGAACGTGCACCACACCACCATGAACGTGCACCACACCGAGCAAGTCATGATCGTGCACCACACCGAGCCAAGTCATGAATCGTGCACCACACCACTAGAATCGTGCACCACACCGCAAATGAATCGTGCACCACACCGAGCCAAGTCAGAATCTGCACACACCAAATCATGATCGTGCACCACACCGCCAATCTGAACGTGCACCACACCGAGCCAAGTCAGAATCGTGCACCACACCAGCCAGTAGATGCACCACACCGAGCCAAATCATGACGTGCACCACACCGAGCAATCATGAACCGTGCACCACACCGAGCCAATCATGAATCGTGCACCACACCGAGCCAATCGATCTAACTGTGCACCACACCGAGCCAAATCATGAATCGTGCACCACACCAGCCAAGTCATGAACTGGTGCACACACCGACCAATCATGAATCGTGCAACCAAATCGAATCGTGCACCACACGAGCCAAGTCATGAACCGTGCACCACACCGAGCCAATCATGAATCGTGCACCACACCGAGCCAATCATGAATCGTGCACACACCGAGCCAATCATGAATCGTGCACCCACCAGCCAACGAATCGTGCACCACACCAGCCAATCTGAATCGTGCACCACACCGAGCCAAATCATGAATCGTGCACCACACCGATCCAAGTCATGAATAACGTGCACCACACCGAGCCAATATGAATCGTGCACCACACCGAGCCAATCAGAATCGGCACCACACCAGCCAATCCTGCACCACACCGAGCCAAATCATGAATCGTGCACCACACACCAAGTCAGAATCGTGCACCACACCGAGCCAAGTCATGAATCGTGCACCACCAGAATCATGAATCTTGTGCACCAGACCGAGCCAAGTCATGAACTGGTGCACCACACCGAGCCAAGTCAGGAATGAGGTGCACCACATCGAGTCAATCAATGAATCTGTGCTCCACAACGAGCCAAGTCATGAATGCGCACCACCAGCCAATCAGAATGTGCACCACACCGAGCCAAGTCATGAATCGTGCACCACACCGAGCCAATCATGAATCGTGCACCACACCGAGCCAGTCGAACTGCACCACAGATCAAATGGTGAACAACCAAGATGTGAAGTGCACCACACCGAGCCAAGTCATGAATCGTGCACCACACCGAGCAAGTCAGAATCGTGACCACACCGAGCCAATCATGAATCGTGCACCACACAACCAAATCGTGTGCACCACACCGAGCCAAGTCAGAACGTGCACCACAGAGCCAATCAGAATCGTGCACCACACCGAGCCAATCAGAAGTGCACCACACGAGAATCAGAACGTGCACCAGCCAAATCAGAATCGTGCACCACACAAAGTGCACCCACCAGCAGTCAGAATCGTGCACCCACCGAGCCAATCAGAATTGCACCACACACCAATCAGAGTGCACCACACAGCAATCAGAACGTGCACCACCGAGCCAAGTCTGAATCTGCACCACAAATCAGAATCTGCCACAAAGCCATGAAGTGCACCACACCGAGCCAATCAGAATGGCACCAATTGATGCACCACACGAGCATAGAAGTGCACCAAGCAAGTCAGAAGTGCACCACACCGACCAAGTGCACCACACGAGCAAGTGTGTGCACCACACCGAGCCAATATGAATCGTGCACCACACCGAGATATGAACGTGCACCACAAAAATAGAGGCACCACACCGAGAATCAGAATCGTGCACCACACCGAGCCAATCAGAACGTGACAAAGGTATGAAGTGCACCACACCGAGCCAAGTCATGAATCGTGCACCACACAGAAGTCAGAACTGCACACCAGCCAAATAGAATGTGACCACACAGCGCACCAAAATTGAACTGCAACACCGAGCCGTGCACCACACGAGCCAAGTCATGAACGGTGCACCACACCGAGCCAAGTCAGAATCGTGCACCACACCGAGCCTATCATGAACCTGGTGCACCACACCGAGCCAAGTCATGAATCGTGCACCACACCAGATAGAATCGTGCACCACACCGAGCCATGAAGACTGAATAAGTGCACCACAAACCAAGTCATGAAATCATGACACCGAGCCAAGTCATGAACGTGCACCACACAACAATCATGAAGTGCACCACACCGAGCCAAGTCATGAACCGTGCACCACACCGAGCCAATCATGATCGTGCACCACAGCCAATCATGAATCGTGCACCACACCGAGCCAAGTCATGAATCACCAAAGAACGTCCAAACAAGTCATGAATCGTGCACCCACCGAGCAAGTCATCGGTGCACCACACCAGCAAATCATGAACGTGCACCACACCAGCCAATCGTGTGCACCACACCGAGCCAGATCATGAATCGTGCACACACCAGCCAAGTCATGAATCGTGCACCACAAGAGTTTGCACCACACCAAGTCATGAACGTGCACCACCGAGCCAAATCTGAACGTGCACCAAGAAGTCATGAATCGTGCACCACCGAGCCAAATCATGAACCGTGCACCACACAAGAATAAGTGCACCACACCGAGCCAATATGAATCGTGCACAAAGAATCATGAATCGTGACCACACCAACAGAATGCACAAATGAATCTTGCACCACACCGACCATAAGTGCACCACACCGAGCCAAGTCATGAATCGTGCACCACACCGAGCCAATCAGAATCGTGCACCACACCGAGCCAAATCAGAATCGTGCACCACACCGACCAAGTCAGAATCGTGCACCAAACGGAATGTGAACGTGCACCACACCAGCCAATATGATGTGCACCACACCGAGCGCGTGCACCACACCAGCAAGTCAGAATGAAACCACAATAGAAGTGCACCACACCGAGCCAATCGTGCACCACACGAGCCATGGTGCACCACAGAGAATCAGAATCTGCACCACACCGAGCCATATGAATGTGCACCACACCAGCAATAGAACGCACAACCGAGCCAATCATGAATCTGCACCACACCAGCAATCAGATGGCACCACACAGCCAATATGAATGTGCACCACACCAGCCAATGAATCGTGCACCACACCCAATAGAATCGTGCACCACACCGAGCATGAATGTGACCACACCGAGCAAGTCAGAACGTGCACCACCGAGCCAATCGAACCACACCGAGCAAGTCATGAACGTGCACCACACCGAGCCAATCAGAATCGTGCACCAAAAACAGCCAATCAGATTGACCACACAGAAGTCAGAATCGTGCACCCACCAGCCAATCAGAATCGTGCACCACACCGAGCCAATCGATACCACACGAATCAGAACGTGACACAAGAATCAGAATCGTGCACCACACCAGCCAAGTCAGAATCGTGCACCACACCGAGAATCAGAACCGTGCACACACCGAGCCAATCATGAATCTGCACCACACCGAGCCAAGTCAGAATCGTGCACCACACCGAGCCAAGTCATGAATCGTGCACCACACCGAGCCAAGTCATGAATGTGCACCACACCGAGCCAAGTCATGAATCGTGCACCACACCGAGCCATGAACCGTGCACCACACCGGTCAAATCTGAACTGTGCACCACCGAGCCAAGTCATGAATCGTGCACCACACCAGCCAATCGTCGGTGCACCACACCGAGCCATCAGAACGTGCACCACACCGAGCCAAGTCAGAACGTGCACCAAAGCCAGTAGAATCGGTGCACCACACCGAGCCAATCATGAACGTGCACCACACCGAGCCAAGTCGTGAATCGTGCACACACCGAGCCAAGTCAGAATCGTGCACCACACGAGCCAATCTGAATCGTGCACCACACCGAGCAATGATGAATCGTGCACCACACCGAGCCAAGTCAGAACGTGCACCACACCGAGCCAAGTCAGAATCGTGCACCATTGAACGCCCAAGTCGAACCGTGCACCACACCGACCCAAGTGCACCACACCGAGCCAATCGATGTGCACCACACCGAGCCAATCAGAACGTGCACCAAGCATCAGAATGGTGCACCACACCGAGCCAAGTCATGAATCGGGTGCACCACACCGAGCCAATAGAACCGTGCACCACACCGAGCCAATCATGAAGGTGCACCACACCGAGCCAAGTCAGAACGTGCACCACACCGAGCAAGTCAGAACGTGCACCACACCGAGCCAAGTCAGAATCGTGCACCACACCGAGCCAAGTCAGAATCGTGCACCACACCGAGCAATCATGAACGGTGCACCACACCGAGCAAGTCAGACGGCACAGAAGGCGCACCACACGAGCCAAGAGAACTGGTGCACCAGACCGAGCCAAGTCATGAATCGTGCACCACACCGAGCCAATCATGAATCGTGCACCACACCGAGCCAAGTCATGAATCGTGCACCACACCGAGCCAAGTCAGAAGTGCACCACACCACAATAGTATCCCACACCGAGCCAAGTCAAGAATCTGGGGCACCACACCTAGTCAAGTC
>JAUPTC010000023.1:493523-499176 GCA_030762895.1 Sophora flavescens
GATATGGATTTCTGTCTGACCGTTCGATGACCACGAGCATGGAGCTAGCCAGCACAAACATCCCGACCACCAATCACACGCCATCACGTTTGCAGGAAACACTACAACCGAACGAACCACACCCCGCATTGCCAACAGCAAGCAAGCACATGGAAGCAACGAGAAGCACAACATCCACATCGCCAGGCGCGACCAATATCCGAAGCCAACATTTTTAAATCGGTTGACCAACAACATTGCGAGGATCCTTTCCAATGCGCCTTCAGCCGATCTAGTGCTGGGCACCCCTTACAAGGTCACTTTAGGACGAACACCCATCTCTTGGTGCTTCGGCTCCGCCACGGAAGGCATCACCCAACACCACATCCATCCACAGTCAAGGTCGGGGAGCCGCGCACCAACAGCCTCACCACACCATCGAGTACCCCACGGAATTGATAAATATCGAAAGCCAACATTTTTAAAAACCAAAAACATCGCGAGGATCCTTTCTAATGTGCCTTCAGCCGATCTGGTGTTGGACACCCCTTCCAAGGTCACTTCAGGACGAACACCTGTCTCTTGGTGCTTCGGCTCCGCCCCGGAAGGCATCACCTAACACCACGTCCATCAACAACCAAGGTCGAGGAGCCACGCACCCACAACCTCGCCACACCATCGAGTACCCCCCAAAATTGATAAATATCGAAAGCCAACATTTTTTAAAAACCAAAAAACATCGCGAGGATCCCTGGTGATGCGCCTTCAGCCGATCTGGTGTTGGGCACCCCTAACAAGGCCACTTCAGGACGATCACCCGTCTCTTGGTGCTTCGGCTCCGTCTCGAAAGGTATCACCTAACACCACGTCCATCCACAACCAAGGTCGAGGAGCCGGGCACCCACAACCTCGTCACACCATCGAGAACCCCACGAAATTGATAAATATCGAAAGCTAACATTTTTAAAAACAAAAAACATCGCAAGGATCCTTCCGATGCGCCTCAGCCAGTCTGGTGTTTGAGCACCCCCTCCGAAGGCAACTTCAGGACGATCACCCGTCTCTTGGTGCTTCGGCTCCACCCCAGAAGGTATCACCTAACACCACATCCACAAGCAAGGTCGAGGAGCCGCACGCCCTCATCCTCGCCACACCATCGAGTACCCCATGAAATTGATAAATATCGAAAGCCAACATTTTTAAAAACCAACAATAGCACGAGGATCCTTTCTGATGCGCCTTCAGCCGATCTGGTATTTGGGCACCCCATACAAGGCCACTTCAGGACGATCACCCGTCCCTTGGCGCTTCGGCTCCGCCCCAAAAGGCATCACCTAACACCACGTTGATGAGTATGATTTCACATCATATTTCATTGACATTTTACATGAATTTTTCATATATTTTAGGCATTTCTAATTTGATATTTGTTAGTTTTTACCTTGGAATGGGTAAGGTGGTTTTGTGGTGTTGTTGTACAGGAATTAAGGATTAAATGCTCAGGATTAACCATGATGGAGCTTGCATGAAGATGGAGCTTGAAAAGTAAGGAAAATGAGCCAAACAGTGCCTATCACGGCCTAGCCGTGACAGTCATCACGGCCTAGCCGTGACAGTCATTACGGCTATGATTGAGTAGAGCTAAAAAGAAAGAATGGAAAAGTCAGAGCTGGTCACGGCCAGGCCGTGATTTCCATCACGGCCGTGACATGCCAACTGAAATAGACCCTCACAGGCAGAACTAATCACGGCTTGGCCATGATGGTGGTCACGACCATGACAGACCTAGCAGCGAAGTCATCACAAGTCAGAATCCGTCACGGCCTAGCCGTGACAGGCATCACGGCCGTGACGCGCAATATATGGATCTTTAGAAACTGATTTGATCTGAATTTGTGATTGCTTGGCATTCAAGTTACCCTAATCTATAAATAGAGCAATTAGGCTCGAAAATAGAGAGACTTTTGGGTTGCTACCTTAGGCAAAATTAGGATTTCTCTTCTTCTTATTCTTCTTCTCCTCTCTTAGGTTTTCTTTCATATTTTTGTTAATCAAGATTGCTCTTAACATGGCAATGCTTGAGTAGTAGTTTTATTTCTAGGGATTGGGGCTATGCCCCAGATTTGTTTTATGTTATGAATTGATGTTTTCCCTTTGTTAATTTCAATTTACTTTCGATTTGATTCCTATTGCATGAATTACTTGTGAATTTGGTGCGCACTTATTTGCATGTCATAGATACTCTAAGGAGGAACCTAGCGGTGAACTTAGGTATTGGATCTATAGGAATCAAACTTAGGACTTAAATCACGAGAGTTAGAAGCGGTCCTTCGAGGGTACACGAATTGTCACAAAACTTAAAGGGTTCGATTTAAATTCAATTACCACGAGAGTAGGGGTTAGTTTAATTGGGCACGATTTTTGTAACCCGAGAGGGAGCATTAACTTATTGAGGATAAATTCTCCTTCAAAGCAATTTTGATAATTAACAAGGGGTAGTCAATTTGGTAACATGAACAATCTTGTTGGTAACCCAATTCCTGGGAATCTCTTTTGATTTGAAAAAACCCTAATTGATTTACTTTCCTATTTTAATTGATTGTGTTCTTAAATATCTGATTTTATAGTTAATTCCTATTACAAAAATCAAATCTTTTCCAAATCCTTTTTATATAGTCCAGTTTAATTGATTTAATAATTAATTGTTATTTGAGATCACAGTCTCCGTGGGATCGATCTTTTTATTACTTGGCGACGAATCCAGTACACTTGCCGGAGGACATCAAGTTTTTGGCGCCATTGCAGGGGACTGTGCTTTCTTGAATCTCAATTTAATTTTTAAATTGATTTTTCTGGACCTTTTTATTATTATTATTATTATTATTATTATTATTATTATTATTATTATTATTATATATTAAATTTTATCTTTTTTTTCATTTATCTCTTTTCTTTTTCTTTTTTTAGTATCTATCTCTCTCTTATAGGTGTTTTTCTCTTTTATGCAAAGATCCCTAAGTCTTGGAAACCTTATTGAGGTTGACCCCGAAATCGAAAGGACCTTTCATAGTCTTAGGAGACTAAAAAGACAAAGAGAGAGAGAGGTTGATTCCCATTCCACTCATGGCGAATCTACCGGATACCAAACCACTAAAGGACTACGCAGCCCCAAATGCTAGGGGTTTGTGAACTAGGATTGCTAGGCCAGAAATCGAGGCAGAGAACTACACTATACCGCCTATGGTAATTAGCATGATTAGGTAACATCAATTCGGAGGATTACCCTCGGAGGACCCAACTGATCATGTGGAGACATTCTTGGAGTTCATCGATGCAATTAGAATTCATGGTGCTCTGATTGATGCTATACGCTTGAGGTTATTCCCATCCTCTCTGACTGGAAAGGCAAAAGCTTGGTTGAAGCAAGTGCCCGCTAATACGTTGTCAACTTGGGACCAACTGGAGCAAGCATTCTTGGAGAAATTCTTCCCTCCATCCAAGACTGCTTACCTACGAACCCAGATCAGCGGCTTCTTCAAAAAGGACGGAGAATGCTTATCCGAAGCTTGGGATCGTTACAAAAGGTTACTGGAGTCTTGCCCACATCATGGACTCGAGAGGTGGTTGTTAGTGCATACCTTTTACAACGGATTGGATTACTCTTCGAAGGTGTCACTTGACTCCACAGCTGGTGGAGCCTTTATGAATAGACCTTTGACTGAAGCATTCAATATCATTGAAAACGTAGAAACCAACTACCACCAATGGGGTTCGGAAAGAGGTAATAACCCAAAAAAGCTTTCGGGGGGTAAGTTTGAAATGAATAGCACTGATCTAATTATGTCTAAATTTGACTCATAGAATAAACGCTTTGATAAGCTTGAAAAGGCTAATATGAGTTCAATATGTGCTACTAATATTGTTTGTGAGATTTGTGGAATGCAGGGACATGACATAATGGAGTGCCCACATGGTATTGCTCATGGATCCGGTGCTTCGGGGGAACAAGTGAACTCTTGTCACAACTTCTATGACATGAACCCGAAGTTGCCAAACTATGTTCCCCCAAATTCTTACAACCAAGGAAGGAAGAATAGCCCTTACCTCTCATACGGGAACTACAACAACACGTTGAACCACGAATTCCAGGAAGGCCAAGGTAATAGGAAACCCATATCAGGGTATCCTCAGGTACAAAAGTCTAGACTTGAGTTTCTCTCGGAAAATTTTGTTGAAACTCAAACAAAACAAAATGAAGAGTTTAGGCAGCAAGGTATGGTAGTCAATGAGGCAATAAAAGAGTTAGCATCTAAGGTAGATAACTTAGCCATCCATAATAAGATGTTAAAAACTTAGATTGCCCAACAAGCTAGTACATATACCAGAACTAAGGGTACGTTTCCAGGACAACCCGAAGTTAATCCCAATGAGCACTGTAATGCTATATACTTAAGGGATGATAAGCTTGGGGTAGTTGAGAAGGATGTGGAATGTTAAGAGGACTTCAGCGAAGATGAAGAGATAGAGCCAAAGTATGTCCCTCCACCACCTTACGAACCCCCAACACCTTTCCCACAAAGGTTGGTCAAGAGAAAGAAAGTAGAAATAGAAACTAAGAGCTTAATTGAGGAGTATAATGCTATGATAAAAACTAATATGCCTCCTAAACTAAAAGATCCAAGAAGTTTCTCCATTGCTTGCTCAATTGGAGAATTAAAAATAGACCAAGTCTTATGTGACTTAGGGGCTAGTGCGAGTTTGATGCCACATACCATCATTGAGAGGTTAGGAACCAAGGAATTGAGTCCATCCATGTTCTCTTTACAATTTGCGGATGGCTCAACTAAAACTCCTATAGGCATACTAGAGAATGTTCCCATAAAGGTAGGGAAATTTTTCATTCCTACCCATTTCATGGTATTGGATATGAACGGGAATTCTAAATTCCCTATCATTCTAGGAAGGCCATTCTGGGCCACAACTGGAGTAATAATATATGTAAAGAATGGCAAGCTCTCTCTGAATGTAGAGGAAGGTAGGGTAGATTTTTATTTGACTAACTCATATAACAACCCTCCTTTTGAGAGTCATGTGTGCATGATCGAGATAATGCCTCCAGAGGTGAAGGAAGAGCCTAAGATGGAAGCAACTCCCAAACTTTGCATGACGAATGATGCACCAAATAATGATGAAATGGGAGTTGTTCAACATGTGGAGATAAAACTTTCGTCGGGAGGAAGTAAGGTCACGAAACTCAGAGTGAAAAGAGCAAAGCGAAAACGCAATTGGCCATATGAACAAAATAGGCTTTTCGAAGGACTTCCATGGAAGAGAGGTGTTCTTTCACCTCCAAGCCCAGCTGACCCCGGTTGATTGAAAGAAGTATGGTCAAGCTTAAGACAGTAAATAAGCGCTTCTTGGGAGGCAACCCAAGTTTTCTTTCCCTTTTCCATTTGTTTTTAATTTTGTTTTTGAATAATTTGAGAAGATAAGAGAAGAAAGATCACTAATTGATGGCTTTGCCAAGTATTTGCAGGTTATAAAAGCAGTAAGAGCAAAAAGGCAAAGAAAAATAAAGTCGAAATTGATCACGCCCAGGCCGTGACAGGGGTCACGGCCGTGATTAGCTAACCACTGAAGATCAGAAAGGAACACGGCCCAGCCGTGAAATCCC
>JAUPTC010000023.1:499676-520410 GCA_030762895.1 Sophora flavescens
CAAGTAATAAAGATACTCCCGATCCCATAGTCGTGTTGCGAATCGCAAACTAATTATCGTCGATTAGATGCGGGCCCGATTTAGATGGTTTTGGAAAAAGGGTTTTGAATTTGAATTTGAATGATAGAACAAGCAGGAAAGCAAATGTTTTGGGGTTTTGATTTAAATGGATTCTAGGGATTTGGGTTACCTTTGAGGTTGTTTATGTTCTTTAGTCGGTTACCCAGCTTGATTCACGAAATTGCCTTGAAGCGAGTTTATCTACGATAGCTTAAGCTCCTCGGGTTACAAAAGCGGAAATTGCCCAATTGTTGAAACCAGAATACTCCGTGGTAGTAGATCAGTTGGACCCTTTGCGTTCGTGACAACTCGTTGCTCCTCGAGGAGCGGCTTGGCTCCTCGTGATTTGGGTCCCCAGTCTGACTTCTATGGGTCAGGCACCTAAGTTCACCGCTAGGTTCCTCCTTTATAATGTCTAAGTCATGCAAATAACCTAAGTTCACCCCAGCTTGGTTCCTCATGAGATCATTCACGTCTCACAAACTAGTAGGCTGTAGGGCTTTTCTAGTGAAACACCTAGAAATCCTAAGTTCATAGCTAGGTTCCTCCTTAGAACGTCTATGTCCAAATAACGGTTCTTGAAATTTATGAGTGATTTACACAATAAGAATCGGATCTAAAGCAAATCATAGTCCCTTGGTTTACATCAAATTTACATCATAAACAAACTTGGCGAGCCACTAATCCCTAGAAACTATCTTTCTTTACTCACGCTTGCCATGGAGATGGCGAGTTATGATTACAAATAACATGAAATAACTAAGAGAAAGAAGGAGAAGAAGAAAGAGATCCTAAATCTATGCAGAGTAGTAGCCCCAAAGGTCGATGTTTTCTGCCTCTGCTGGATACATATTTACATAGAATTAGGCGGGGTTAGGTCTAATCCAACTCAAATTAGATCCCGGTCTGTTACTTCAGGACCAAGTGTGTCTACGGCGTCCGGTCGTGATGGCTATCACGGCATGGCCGGTAAGATTACGCCTTGAAAATTCTTCGGATTTGATGCGTCGCCGTAGTGATGCTCATCACGGCCGGCGAAATGATAACCGACATGGTAGTTTTAGGTGCAATGGCGTGAGCTATCACGGTAGTAGTGACGAACTCGACGACCTTTGTTCTTTTTCGATTTTGCTCGATCCAGCCGTGATGGACATCACGAGGCTGGCCCGTGATAGGCTCTGTTTAGCTCGTTTTCTTCGATTTAAAGCTCCGTCTTCATCCAAACTTCATCATGGTTGATCTTGAAGCGATTTACCGCCCGATATCGCAAAAACAACACCCGCACCAGCCTTGCAAGTTCGAAAGGAAAATTAACCTAAATCTAATTAAAATACCCCTAAACTACATGAAAATGCATACCAAAATGATAGACAAAGATGATGTGGAATCACACTCATTAAATCGCAAAACTTAAAACTTTGCTTGTCCTGTGATGACTAGAACCATAAGATAAATCAATCAAAGCATGGATAGTGAACCGGAACCATAGCGACTAATCCAAGTGGCAGGCATATTCAATAAGCACTCAAGAGATAATCAAGTTCAAGTCCAATTAGAAGCTTAGGTTCTTCAAGTTCATATTACTCAGTTTGGGCACTCGTGCCACCTCGCTCCCGAAGTGTTTTAGGGTTTATAATGATTCACTCCATTCCCTCCGAAAGTATTTTACCATGGGCTGGCCCCATTAACCAAATCTCTACTTTATTTGAAAACGCTTAGAATCAAGGGTCTTTTCCTTTGGTTGTATTGTGGCCATGGGATTTATTGTAAGGTGGGAAAATCAAGGAAAAGGAATTTGAAGGCTAGGCCAGTTATCGAAACATTCTGAAGTATGACACCTTCTAAAATACCCTTTGGGTGCTTTGATTTACTTTTCCACATTTCTTTTTCTATTATTATTTTTCTTTTTCATTCCTCCACTTTCTTTTAGTAAATCCCTTACTCCATTTTTTTATATTTATTTCATTTTATTTGTTTGAAGGGGAGATTTATAGCTCAAGAAAATTACTTTAGCTTTTAAATCACGTACTTTTTCCATTACGATTACCGCTTTTGTAATACTTTAAAAGGTGCCATACCAAGCATTATTTATCAATTTAATTCATGGTACCAAGAAAAGTATTTTTTTCTTTAGGCTCAAAATTTAGGCTGACTAAGGGTAGCATTTATCATTCAAAGCTCGGGAGGCAGGAAAAATACTAGTCTCCAGTCATTTCCAAGAATGTTTTCAGGAATTTTAAGTTTTGAAATGGTTTCAAATCGAGTTCTAGAAAATACGGTCGAAGAAGAATTACATGACTCCATCACAAGAAATGGGTAGCGTTAGTGAATACTGTTGGCTCGAAATCTTACATTTAGTAGTTCAAAAATCGTTGAAAAACCTGAATCTAAGGAACCGTATGCTAATTATCAACTATCAAATGACTATCTCAGAAATTTCATTATTTTTAGCCATATCACAAGAATAATAAAAATTGGGTTCAAAATTCAATATCTCAAATTCATTTGGCTCCAAGTTTTTTACAATCGGATGCATGTTCGTGAGGGCAATCTGGGAAATGTGATAAATACCAATCGATGCCTATGTAGAATGCAATGAATGCAACAATGCATATGCAAAAATAAATACCCACACTGACTTGATTACTTACATTGTCTCCCGATGTAAATAATCAAGTCGGAAAAGGAGAAAAATGGAGCAAACTTCCTTTGAATCGGTAGCGGTGTTGGCTTCACGTTCCGATCAAGAAACTTGGTGAGAAATTGTATGCGGGTAGTGAGGCTGTCACGGAGCGGCGGGTGATGCGTTCTGATCCTGGGAGTTGCCATCGCAGTAGTGATCTACATCGCGACTAGGCGTGATGCTCTGATCTTGGCATCCCCCTCTGCGTCACGTGATGGTTGTCGCAGCTGGCAGTGATGCCTGCGTGCTTTGTTTAGTTCATCACAGTAGTGACCTTTGTCCGCGGCCGGGCGTGATGGCTTTCGACTTTATCTTTTTTATGCTTTCTTCTTCTCTTTCTCGGCTTCGAAAACGCTGAACAAACCTATTAATGATATTTTGCCTCTTGATCTTCTCGGAGCTATTCAAGAGGTTAAATCAAAAACAAATGGAAAAAGGAAAGAAAACTTGGGTTGCCTCCCAGGCGCTTATTATGGTCTTAGCTTGACCATACTTCCTTCAATCAGCAGGAATTAGGGTGGGCGTAGAAGTTCGAGCACAGCACTCTTCCATGGAGCTCAGCCAAATATAGTTTTTTTTATAACAGTACGACGTGTCTTAAAACGCTCTTTTCTCTCGGAGCTTCCTAGCCTTCAGACCTAAATGAGAGTTTTTGTTTAAATGGACAGCAATCATAAACTTCACCCGCGGGTGCATCTTCAACTTGTGCGTATCTTTTGGGGTTCCTTCCATTCTTTGGAGTTCTTCTTCTACTATATTTGGGTCCTTCCATGGATCTGCGTGGCTCAAAGGAGGGTTGTTACAAGAGTTAATCAGCGAAAATTTACCTGCCTTCCTCTACATTTAGAAAGTTTGCCCATTCCTTCCGTGTCTCGCTCAGTGATTGCCAGAAATGGCCTTCCTAAAATGATGGGAATTTAGAGTCCACTGCGTGTCCAATACCGGGGAAGTCGGTAGGGATGAGAATTTTTCCCTACCTTCTGAACATTCTCTAGTATGCCTAGAGGAGTCTAGTTGAGCCATCTGCAAATTGTAAGGGGAGTTTGAATAGTCTCAACTCTTTCTTCCCGACCTTTCCATGATAGTAGGAGGACATCGGCTCGTGCTAGCCACCGTCACATAAAGTTTGGGTCCTGTTCCACTTTTTCAATCGAGCTTGGCGATGGAGAAACTACACGGGTCTTTCAGTTTAGTAGGCATTTTTAGTCTCCCGATCTGCTTGCTTTTTCCTGACCAACCTACGTGGGAAAGGTATCGGGGTTGGTGCGGTGGTGGAGGGGGCGTATTTCGATTCGGCTCTTCTTTTTCGCTTATGTCCTCCTCTGGGTCCACGTCCATTCGGCTACCCCCACCCAGGCTTATATTACTTGAGAGTGTATGGCATTGCGATGCTGTTCAGGATTTAGCCCGGGTTGCCAGGAATGCACCAAAAGGTCTCGAGTGCGTCTTTGGCTTGTTGGGCAATCACGGGTTTCTAGCATCTTGTTGTGAGTTGCTAGAGATTGTCCACCTTAGATGCTAAGCTCCTTTATTGCTTCGCCCTGTGCACTTCCTTGTTGTCCACCCTCCTGATTACGTTTTATGCGAGTTTCAACAAAACTTTCAAATAAAGTCTCGGTTTAGATCTTTGTACTGAGGATACCTCGTGCTGGCTCTCTTCCTTCACCTTGACCTTCTTGGAACTCGTGATTAGCGATATTACTTTGTAGTTGGCCAGTAAGGAGAGAGTAAGGGTTGTTTCTTCTTTGGTTGTAGGGGTTTGGGGAGCATGGTTGACCGCTTGGTTCGTATCATAGTAGTTGTTTGAGTTCACTTGCTGACTTTGGCCTTGGGATCCATGTGCGATGCCACGAGGCATTCCATCATGTCATGTCCCACGCATTCCACAAATCTCTGAAACAAGGTTAGCACCACCTAATGCACTCACATTAGCTCTCTCTCAAGCCGATCAAAACGTTTATTAAAGTAAGGTCTATCTTTGACATAATAAGATCTGTGCTATTTACCGAAAACTTACCCCCAGAAATAACATTTGGGTTATTACCTCTTCCCGGATCCCATTGGTGGTAGTTGGTGGCGACATTCGATGATGTTGAATGCACCGATTGAGAAGCATATTCATAAGCGACTCCCGCAGTACAGAATCTAGTGACACGCCCGAAGAGTAGTCCAATCCGTTATAGAAGGTGTGCCTATTAACCCACTCAGTCAAGTGATGTGGGCACGACTCAAACAATCCACCATATCGATCCAGGCTTGATAATGATTCTCTAGTTTTTTTTGGAAGAAAGCGGGTGATGGGATTCTTATGTAGGCAGTCTTGGATGGAGGGAAGAATTTCTCCAGAACGCCTGCTCCAGTTAGTCCCAGGTGGTCAAAGTGTTAGCGAGGATTTGCTTCGCCCGGACGCCGCCATTCCGGTGAGAGATGAGGGGAACAATCTCAAACGCACAACATCGTGGAGACTCCATGAATGGGATTGCATCGGTGAACTCTAAAAGTGTCTCTGTGTGATCGGTAGGTCCTCGAAGGCAATCCTCGCGAATTGATGTTGCACAATCATGTTGATTAGCATGGCGGTATAGTGTAGTTCTCAGCCTCGTCTAAGCCTTGCGATCAAGATTCGCAAGCCTCTCTGCATTTAGGGCTCGCGTAGTCCTTCAAAAGGTTTTGTGTCGGTTGATTCGCCACTTAGTGGAAATGGGACTGCGGCCTTTCTCCCTACTCTTTGTAGTCTTCTACGTGCATGGAAGGTCCTCTCGTCTCTGCGGATCCAATCTCACTAAGGCTCCTAAGACTTGGGATCTTTGCATATAACTCACGAGAGAGATGGATACAATAGGAAGGAAAAGAAATTTTGATTTTGATTTATTTATTTATTTTTTAAATTTCAGAAATAAAAATCAAATAAAGGGAAAAGGGTCGAGAAAAATCAATTCAAAATTTGAATTGAGATTCGAAAAACCCTGATCCCCGACACTTGGCCTTGAAGCTTGATGTCGTGCGAAATGCCTGTGCGGTCCGGCAAGTGTACCGGATCGTCGTCAAAGTAATAAAGATGCTCGATCCCACATGTGTGTTCTCGAATCGCAACTAATTATCAAATCGATTAGATCTGGACAGTTTTAGATGGTTTTTTTGAAAAAGGGTTTTGGTTGAATTTGAATGATAAACAAAACAGAAAACAAGTGTTTTGGGGTTTCGATTTAAATGGATTCCTAGGGATTTGGAGTTACCTTTGAGGTTGTTTATGTTGCTAATATGATTTACCCTTGTTGATTACAGAAATTGCGCCGAAAGCGAGTTTATCCTCACGATAGCTTAAGCTCCCTCTCCGGGTTACAAAAGCGTGCCCAATTGGCCCGACCACGCTCACCGTGTGAATCGATCCCGATTGGACCGCTGGGCGTTCGTGACAACTTCGTTGCTCCTCGAGGAGCTGACTTCTAACTCGTGATTTCGGTCACAAGTCGACACCAATGGGTCAAGCCTAAGTTCACCGCTAGGTTCCTCCTTATAATGTCTAAGTCATGCAAATAACCTAAGTTCATAGCTAGGTTCCTCCTTAGATCATTCCCGTCTCACAAACTAGTAGGCTGTAGGGCTTCTGGTGAAACACCATAGAAATCCTAAGTTCATAGCTAGGTTCATATTAGAACGTCGTATCACATGGAAATAGCAGTTTCTTGAAATTTATGAGTGATTTACACACTAGAAATCAGATCTAAAGCAAATCATAGTAACAAAGAGTTTACATCAATTCGTCATAAGGACAAACTTATGATGACCACTAATCCCTAGAAACTATGCTACTACTCACACTTGCCATGGAGATGACGGGCATGATTACAAATAACATGAAAATAACTAAGAAAAGAAGGGAGGAAGAAGAAAGAGATCCTAAATCTGCACAAAGTGGTAGCCGCGTCGATGTTTTACGCCTCTGCTGGTCACTTATTTATAGAATTGAGGCGTTGAGAGTCCTAATCAACTCAAATTAGATCAATTACTGTTACTTACGAGACCGTGTCAAAAGCGTCACGGCGCGTGATAGCTTATCGCGACTTTGTGGTAACGGTTCTGTGAAAATTCTTCGCTGGTTGAGTGCGTCGCCCGTAGTGATGCTGCAAATCCGCGGCACGGCGTGATGGCGTTTTACGACTTGTGGTGGTTTTGGGTCGCGGATGATGGCTATCCGGTGGTAGTGGCGAGACTACGACTTCAGCACTGTTCTTTTTCAGTTTTGCTTTCCGATCATGGCGTGATGGGCATCACGGCTAGGCCGTGATAGGGCATCACGGCTAGGCATGATGGGCTGTTTGGCTCATTTTCTTCGGTTTGAAAGGTCCATCTTCATCCAAACTTCATCATGGTTGATCTTGAGCAATTTACAATTGGTTTTTGAATTGAAAGATAGATGAGCAGAGAACAATTAAAGCAGAAAACAATTGTTTATGGGGTTTTTATCTAAAATGGATTCCTAGGGATTTGGGTTACCTTTGAGGTTGTTTATGTTGCTAATCTGATTTACCTTTGTTGATTACCGAAATTGCCTTGAAGGCGAGTTTATCCTCTAATAGCTTAAGCTCCCTCTCGGGTTACAAAAGCCGTGCCCAATTGACCCGACCCTACTCTCGTGGTAGTCGATCCCAGTTGGACCCTTTGCGTTTCGTGACAACTCGTTGATCCTCGAGGGACGGCTTCTAACTCTCGTGATTTCAGTCCCAAGTCTGACTTCTATAGGTCCGACACCTAAGTTCACCGCTAGGTTCCTCCTTATAATGTCTAAGTCATGCAAATAACCTAAGTTCACCGCTAGGTTCCTCCTTAGATCATTCACATCTCACAAACTAGTGGCTCTTAGGGCTTTACGAGTGAAACACCCTAGAAATCCTAAGTTCACCGCTAGGTTCCTCCTTAGAACGTCTATGTCACGCAAATAACGGTTCTTGGAAATTTATGAGTGATTTACACACTAGAAATCAGATCTAAAACTATTCGTAATTAACAAAGAGTTTACATCAAATTTACATCATAAATAAACTTGGGCGAGCCCTAATCCCTAGAAACTATGCTACTACTCACGCCTTGCCATGGAGATGACAGGCATGATTACAAATAACATGAAAATAACTAAGAGAAGAAGGAGAAGAAGAAAGAGATCCTAAATCTATGCCTAGAGTAGTAGGCCCAAAGGTCTCATGATTTCGCCTCTGCCTGGTCCCTTATTTATAGAATTGAGCGAGTTAGAGTCCTAATCCAACTCAAATTAGATCCAATTCTGTTACTTCGAGCCAAGTAATACGCGTCACGGCCGTGATGGCTATCACGGCCTGGCCGTGACGGATTCTCGCCTTGAAAATTCTTCACTGTTGGTCTGTCATGGCCGTGATGCTCATCACGGCCTGGCCGTGATGCTCATCACGGCCGTGATGGCCATCATGGCCTGGCCCCGACAGCTTCGACTTGTGTTGGTTTTGGGTCACGGCCGTGATGGCTATCACGGCTGGCCGTGACAGACTCGACTTGACCTTTGTTCTTTTTCAGTTTTGCTCGATCATGGCCGTGATGGGCATCACGGCTAGGCCGTGATGGGCTCTGTTTGGCTCATTTTCTTCACTTTTAAAGCCCTATCTTCATCCAAACTCCATCATGGTTGATCTTGAGCAATTTACCCTTGATATCTGCAAAACAACACACGAAAACCGCCTTACCCATTCCAAAGGAAAATTAACCTAAAATCTAATAAAAATATGCCTAAACTACATGAAAATGCATGCAAAATGATGGACAAAGATGAGGTGGAATCACACTCATCAAATCACCCCAAGCTTAAAACTTTGCTTGTCCTCAAGCAATTACTCAGGCCATAAGATAAATCAATCAAAGCGTGGATAGTGAACCAAAAACCCTAGAAGCTAATCCAAGTAATAGGCATTTTTAATAAGCATTCAAGAGATAATCAAGTTCAAGTCCAATTAGAAGCTTAGGTTCTTCAAGTTCATGTCCTCACTGATTTGGGCACTCGTCTCACCTCACTCAAGTGTTTTAGGGTTTATGACAATTCACTCCATTTCCTCAAGTAAAGTATTTTACCATAGGCTTGACTATTAACCAAATCTCTACTTTATTTAAGAAAACACTTAAGAATCAAGAGGTCTTTTCCTTTGGTTGTAATGTGGCCATGGGATTTATTGTAAGGTGGGAAAATCAAGGAAAGGGAATTTCAAGAAGGCTAGACAAATCATCAAACATTGCAAAGCATGACACCTTCTAAAATACCCCTTTTTTTGGGCTTTGGTTTACTTTTCCACCTTTTTTCCTTCTATTATTATTTTTTTTTTCTTTTTCTTTTCATTTCTCACATTCTTTGTCATCCCCTTCTCCATTTTTTTCTGTTTATTTCATTTTTATTTGTTTGGAGAAGGGGAGATTTATAGCTCAAGAGAAATTACTTTCTAGCTTTTTCTTCCCATACTTTTTCCAACTACCATTTTGCCCTTTTTGTAATACTTTAAAAGGTGCCATACCAAACATTATTTATCAAATTAATTCATGGTACCAAGAAAAGTATTTTTTTTTCTTTAGGCTCAAAATTGGGCAACTAAGGGGTAGCATTTATCAATCAAAGCTCGGGAGGCCGGAAAAATACCTAGTGCCTCAATCATATCCAAAAAATGTTTTAAAAAATTTTTAAGTTTTGAAATGGTTTCAAGTCAAGTTCTAGAAAATACAGTCCATGAGGAATTAAATCACTCTATCACAAGAAATGGGGTAGATTTAGTGAATACCCCTTTTGGCTCAAAATCTTACATTTTAGTAGTTCAAAAATCAGTGAGGAACACAAATCTAAGGAACCACATGCTAATTATCAACTATCAAATGACTATCTCAAGAATTTTTATTTTTAGCCATATCACAAGAATAATGAAAAATTGGGTTCAAAATTCACTATCTCATTTCATTTGGCTCCAAGTTCTTACAATCGGATGCATGTTCTAAGTGAGGGGAAATCTAGAGAATGTGATCATACCAATCTAAGCCTATGTGAATGCAACATGAATGCAACAATGCAAATGCAAAAATAAATACCCCTACCCCAAGCTTGATTACTTACATTGTTTCCAATGTAAATAATCAAGTCGGAGAGAGGAGAAAAATGGAACAACTTACCGAGTCGGTAGCGGGTGTTGGCTTCACATTCCAGTCAAAACTTGGGTAGAAATTTTATCACGGCCGTGAGGCTTATCACGGGCAGGCCGTGATCGTTTCTGATCCTCAGGAGTTGCCCTGTCACGGCCGTGATCTACATCACGGCTAGGCCGTGATGCTCTCTGATCTTGGCATCCTACTCATCACGCCCGTGATGGTTGTCACGGCTAGGCCGTGATGCTCTCTGTGCTCTTGTTTAGTTCATCACGGCCGTGACCACTGTCACGGCCAGGGCGTGATGGCCTCTGACTTTATTTTTTTATGCTCTTCTTCTCTTTCTCAACCTGAAAACACTAGATAAACCTATTAATGATATTTTTGCCTCTTGATCTTCTCAAATTATTCAAGAGGTTAAATCAAAAACAAAAGGAAAAAGGGAAAGAAAACTTGGGTTGCCTCCCAAGAAGCGCTTATTTATGGTCTTAAGCTTGACCATACTTCCTCAAGTCAACCGGGGTCGGCTGGGCGTAGAAGTGCAGGCACACTTTTCTTCCAAGGAGCTCCTTCAAATAGCCGTTTCTGCTCATACGGCCAATAATGCTTCCGCTTCGCTCTTTTTTCTCGGAGCTTCCTAGCCTTCCTTCCTTCCGGCGGAAGTTTTGTTTCAATATGGACAGCAACTCCACTTCCATCACTGCTTTGGGTGCATCATTAGCCATGCATACCTTCGGGTTGCTTCCATGTTCAGTTCTTCTTTTACCACTTGGAGACGTTGTATCAATTCTGCACACATGGCTCTCAAAAGGAAGGTTGTTATCAGAGTTAGTCAATTGAAAATCGATCCTACCTTCCTCTACAGTTAGAGAGAGCTTCCCGTTCCTTACGTCTATTACTTGCTCCAGCGATTGCCAAGAATGGCCTTCCTAAAATGATGGGGAATTCAGAATTCACTTTCATATCCAATACCGGGAAGTCGGTAGGGATGAAGAATTTCCCTACCTTCACAGGGACATTCTCTAGTATGCCTAGAGGAGTCCTAGTTGAGCCATCCGCATGGTTGTAAGGAGAATTTGAACGGTCTCAACTCTTTACTTTCCAACCTTTCCATGATAGTGAGGGGCATCAAGCTCGCACTAGCCCCTAAGTCACATAAGGCTTGGTCAATGTGCACTTGTTCAATTGAGCAAGCGATGGAGAAACTACCTGGGTCTTTCAGTTTTAGTAGGCATTTTAGTCTCTACATCTACTTGCTTTTTCCTAACCAACCTTTGTGGGAAAGGTATCGGGGTTGGTACGGTGGTGGAGGGACATATTTGGTTCGGGCTCCTCTTTTTTTTCGTGTCCTCCTCCTCGGTTCCACGTCCATTTCAGCTACCCCCACCCCAAGCTTATCATCCCTCAAGTGTATGACATTGCAATGCTCGTTGGGATTTGCTTGGGTTGCCCGGGAATGCACCCTTAGGTCTCGAGTACGTCTTTGGCTTGTTGGGCAATCTGGTTTTCTAGCATCTTGTTATGAGTTGCTAAGTTGTCTACCTTAGATGCTAGATCCTTTATTGCCTCACTCACTGCCCTTCCTTGTTGTCTAAACTCCTCATTCTGTTTTGTCTGAGTTTCGACAAAACTTTCAAATAAAGTCTCGAGTTTAGATCTTTGTACCTGAGGGTACCCCGGTGCGGTCCTCTTATTACCTTGACCTTCTTGGAACTCATGGTTGAGCGTGTTGCTGTAGTTCCCGTAAGAGAGGTAAGGGTTGTTCCTTCTTTGGTTGTAGGGATTTGGGGGAGCATAGTTGGGCAGCTTCGGGTTCGTATCATAGTAGTTGTTACAAGAGTTCACTTGCTCACCCGGGCCTTAGGATCCATGTGGGCATCCCATCATGTCATGTCCCTGCATTCCACAAATCTCACAAACAAGGTTAGTAGCACCTAATGCACTCACATTAGCTCTTTCAAGCCGATCAAAACGTTTATTAAGTGAGTCTATCTTTGACATAATAAGATCTGTGCTATTCACCTCAAACTTACCCCCCGAAATCTTGTTCGGGTTATTACCTCTTTCGGAACCCCATTGGTGGTAGTTGGTGGCGACATTCTCAATGATGTTGAATGCCTCAGTGAGAGGCCTATTCATAAACGCTCCACCGGCTGCAGAATCTAGTGACACCTTCGAAGAGTAGTCTAGTCCGTTATAGAAGGTGTGCACTATTAACCACCTCTCGAGTCCGTGATGTGGGCACGACTCCAACAGTCCCTTGTAACGATCCCAGGCTTCCGATAATGATTCTCCGTCTTTCTGGAAGAAGCCGGTGATCTGGGTTCTTATGTAGGCCGTCTTGGATGGAGGGAAGAATTTCTCCAAGAACGCCTGCTCCAGTTGGTCCCAAGTAGTCAAGGTGTTAGCGGGAATTTGCTTTAGCCAGGCCTTTGCCTTTCCAGTGAGAGATGAGGGGAACAATCTCAAACGCACAACATCGACTGAGGCTCCAGGAATCCGGATTGCATCGGTGAACTCTAAAAATGTCTCTATGTGATCGGTTGGGTCCTCCGAAGGCAATCCTCCGAATTGATGTTGCCTAATCATGTTGATTAGCATAGGTGGTATGGTATAGTTTTCCGCCTCAATCTCTGGCCTTGCAATCCCAGTTCGCAAGCCTCTCGCATTTGGGGCTGCGTAATCCTTCAAAGGCTTTGTATCCGGTTGATTCGCCATGAGTGGAACGGGACTCAACCTTTCTCCCTCTCTTTGTAGTCTTCTACGTCGGTGGAAGGTCCTCTCGATCTCCGGATCAATCTCACTAAGGCTCCCAAGACTTAGAGATCTTTGCATATAACACACAGAGAGATGGATACAATAGAAGGAAAAGAATTTTTTTGATTTTTTTTTGATTTTTTAAATTTCAGAAATAAAAATCAAACAAAAAAAAAGGTCGAGAAAAATCAATTCAAAATTTGAATTGAGATTCGAAAAACACGATCCCGACAGCGGCGCCAAAAACTTGATAGCGTGCGGATGCACGTGCGATTCCGACAAGTGTCTGGGACTGCCGTCAAGTAATAAAGATATCGATCCCACAGAGACTGTGTTCTCGAATCGCAACTGAGTTTCAAAGTGATTAGATCTGGACTGTTTAAAGAGGGTTTTGAAATTGGTTTTTGAATTGAAAGATAGATGAGCGAGAGAACAATTAAAACAGAAAACAATTGTTTATGGGGTTTTTATCTAAAATGGATTCCTAGGGATTTGGGTTACCTTTGAGGTTGTTTATGTTGCTAATCTGATTTACCTTTGTTGATTACCGAAATTGCCTTGAAGGCGAGTTTATCCTCTAATAGCTTAAGCTCCCTCTCGGGTTACAAAAGCCGTGCCCAATTGACCCGACCCCTACTCTCGTGGTAGTCGATCCCAGATTGGACCCTTTGCGTTTCGTGACAACTCGTTGATCCTCGAGGGACGGCTTCTAACTCTCGTGATTTCAGTCCCAAGTCTGACTTCTATAGGTCCGACACCTAAGTTCACCGCTAGGTTCCTCCTTATAATGTCTAAGTCATGCAAATAACCTAAGTTCACCGCTAGGTTCCTCCTTAGATCATTCACATCTCACAAACTAGTGGCTGCCGGGCTTTACGAGTGAAACACCCTAGAAATCCTAAGTTCACCGCTAGGTTCCTCCTTAGAACGTCTATGTCACGCAAATAACGGTTGCCGAAATTTATGAGTGATTTACACACTAGAAATCAGATCTAAAACTATTCGTAATTAACAAAGAGTTTACATCAAATTTACATCATAAATAAACTTGGGCAGAGCCCTAATCCCTAGAAACTATGCTACTACTCACGCCTTGCCATGGAGATGACAGGCATGATTACAAATAACATGAAAATAACTAAGAGAAGAAGGAGAAGAAGAAAGAGATCCTAAATCTATGCCTAGAGTAGTAGGCCCAAAGGTCTCATGATTTCTGCCTCTGCCTGGTCCCTTATTTATAGAATTGAGCAGTTAGAGTCCTAATCCAACTCAAATTAGATCCAATTCTGTTACTTCTGAGCCAAGTAATACGCGTCACGGCCGTGATGGCTATCACGGCCTGGCCGTGACGGAGTCTCGGCCTTGAAAATTCTTCACTTTGGTTGATCATCGCGGCGTGATGCTCATCACGGCGTGGCGCGTGATGCTCATCACGGCCGTGATGGCCATCATGGCCTGGCCCCGACGCTTCGACTTGTGTTGGTTTTGGGTCACGGGCGTGATGGCTATCACGGCTGGCCGTGACGACGTGACTCGACTTCAGCCTTTGTTCTTTTTCAGTTTTGCTCGATCATGGCCGTGATGGGCATCACGGCTAGGCCGTGATGGGCATCACGGCTAGGCCGTGATGGGCTCTGTTTGGCTCATTTTCTTCACTTTTAAAGCCCTATCTTCATCCAAACTCCATCATGGTTGATCTTGAGCAATTTACCCTTGATATCTGCAAAACAACACACGAAAACCGCCTTACCCATTCCAAAGGAAAATTAACCTAAAATCTAATAAAAATATGCCTAAACTACATGAAAATGCATGCAAAATGATGGACAAAGATGAGGTGGAATCACACTCATCACTCGGCCGCGTGACCCGCGGTCGGGCTCCCGGACTTGCCCACGTGCACCCAGGGCTAAGCCACACGTCACCAGATCAGGCGTCTTGACCCGTTCACGTGCACTCGGACAATCGTCCCATGTTCCTTGGCATCTCGCGACACTTGTTGGCAACCCGCCAACCGTTTGAGTCACGGTCCCAATAACCCCCTCGGTGACTTGGGCCAAACCAAGGGTGGGGTGAGGGGAGGGACGAATCGAAGCGGCTGGGGCTGAATCTCAGTGGATCTTGGAAGCAAGGTCACTCTGCCACTTACAATTACCCCGTCGCGTATTTAAGTCGTCTGCAAAGGATTCTACCCGCCGCCTAGTGGGGAATTGTGCTTCAAGGAGTCCCACGAGGCTCATCGGCCTGCGGGGGTTCTCCAAGTGGCTCGTGCTGTGGGGGCCTAGGCCTCTACTACTTGGTCGGGGGCAGCGACGGGCGCACGCATCGTTTCTAGCCCGGATTCTGACTTAGAGGCGTTCAGTCATAATCCAACGCACGGTAGCTTCGCGCCACTGGCTTTTCAACCAAGCACGATGACCAATTGTGCGAATCAACTGTTCCTCTTGTACTAGGTTGAATTACTATTGCGACATTGTCATCAGTAGGGTAAAACTAACCTGTCTCACCTTGGTCTAAGCCCAGCTCACGTTCCCTATTGGTGGGTGAACAATCCAAAACTTGGTGAATTCTGCTTCACAATAATAGGAAGAGCCGACATCGAAGGATCAAAAAGCAACGTCGCTATGAACACTTGGCTGCCACAAGCTAGTTATCCCTGTGGTAACTTTTCTGACACCTCTAGCTTCAAATTATGAAGGACTAAAGGATCGATAGGTCACGCTTTCACGGTTCGTATTTGTATTGGCTGGGGCCGTCCTATTCATGATGCTCGATATTGCTCATTCGGTGTGTAGTCCTGGTGCATCGGGCGCAGGTCCCCGGTGTACGTGATGCCTGATCAGGCTCGGTCGGTGCGGTCGGGAACCAAGGATGCATGGGTCTGGTGCATAGGGTACATGTCCCCGCTATGGTTGAAAAATAAAGAAAAATATCCACCTTCATGAAATGCCACAAGACATTAGAAGAACCTTCGAGATAACATTCTTAGCATGCTTGCAAAAAAACAGCTCAAAATTCAATTTGTAGCTTAGTTTCCTTGTATCCAAATTGTCGTATATCCCTGATTTCGGTTGAAAAATCATGAAAAATCACCACCTCCATGAAATGCCACGAAACTTAGTGGAAACCTTGGGAATATTATAAGTATGGTTCCTGCAAAAAATCAGCTCAAAATTCGATGGATAGACCCATTTTCCATTTTTGGGGAATTGTTTCGGTTTTCCACTTTGAAATTTGATAAAAAAAATGGTAAGGTGAAAAATTCTGTAAATTTTTCGACCCCTAGATCCCATTTTTATAAGAATCCCTTCAAAAAATCGGGCCAAAATTCGACCTCTAGCTTGGAAACAAAGAGTATGTCTCCCTAGCAAAAAGGATGTCTTGTGCTAGAAAATGGGCACGGGTCCCCGGGTGCACCAGGTGCCGGATCTGGCTCGGTCTGTGCGGAAAGGATCCAAGGGAACGAGGGAATGGTGCATCGGGCACGGGTCCCCGGGTGCACCAGGTGCCGGATCTGGCTCGGTCGGTGCGGAAAGGAACCAAGGGAACGAGGGAATGGTGCACCGGGCACGGGTCCCTGGGTGCACTAGGTGCCGCATACGGCTCGGTCGGTGCGGAAAAGAACCAAGGGAACGAGGGAATGGTGCACCGGGCACGGGACCCCGGATGCACCTGGTGCCGGATCTGGCTCGGTCTGTGCGGAAAGGAACCAAGGGAACGAGGGAATGGTGCACCGGGAACGGGTCCCCAGGTGCACCATGTGCCGGATATGGCTCGGTCGGTGCGGAAAGGAACCAAGGGAATGAGGGAATGGTGCACCAGGCACGGGTCCCCGGATGCACCAGGTGCAAGATCTGGCTCGGTCTGTGCGGAAAGGAACCAAGGGAACGAGGGAATGGAGCACCGGGCACGGGTCCCTGGGTGCACAGGGTGCCGGATCTGGCTCGGTCGGTGTGGAAAGGAACCAACGGAACGAGAGAAAGTTGCACCGGGCACGGGTCCCCGGGTGCACCAGATGCCGGATCCGGCTCGGTCGGTGCGGAAAGGAACCAAGGGAATGAGGGAATGGTGCACGGACACACGAGTCCCGGGTGCACGAGTGCGGGATATGGCTCGGTCGGTGCGGAAAGGAACCAAGGGAGCGAGGGAATGGTGCACAGGCACGAGGTCCCGGGGTGCACAAGGTGCGGATCGGCCCGTCGGTGCGGAAAGGAACCAAGGGAGCGAGGGAGGAGTGCACAGGCACGGCAGTCGGGTGTGCAGAGTCATGGATCCGGCTCGGTCGGTGCGGAAAGGAACCAAGGAGCGAGGGAATAGTGCACCGACACGAGTCCCGGATGCACCAGTGCGGATCGGCTCGATGCGTGCGGAAAGGAACCAAGGGAGCGATGGAATGGTGCACGACGCGGGTCCCGGTGCACGATTCATGGTTTGGCTCGGTTTGGCTCGGTTTGGTGCACCTGATTCCTTACATGGCTCGGTGTGGTGCACCAGATTCCTGATTTGGCTCGATGTGGTGCACCAGATTCATGACTTGGCGTGGTCTAGAGCACCGGTCGGGTGCACCTGATTCATGGTTTGGCTCCGTCTGGTGCACCAGATTCATGACTTGATCCGGTGTGGTGCACCAGATTCATGAGGTGTGGTGCACCAGATTCCAGACTTGGCTCGGTCTAGTGCACCAGATTCATGACTTGGCTCGGTGTGGTGCACCAGATTCCTGACTTGGCTCGGTCTGGTGCACCAGATTCCTGATTTGGCTCGGTGTGGTGCACCGGATTCGTGATTTGGCTCGATCTGGTGCACGATTCACGACTTGGCTCGGTGTGGTCCACGGTTCACGACTTGGTTGGTGCAGGTGCACCAGATTCATGACTTGGCTCAGTCTAGTGCCCAGATTCATGATTTGGCTCGGTCCGGTGCACCATATTCCTGACTTGGCTCGGTCTGTTGCACCAGATTCCTGATTTGGCTCGGTGTGGTGCACCAGATTCCTGACTTGGCTCGGTCGGTGCGGACAGGAACCAAGGTTGCAAGGGTCTGGTGCACATGGCACTGACAGGTTGAAGGTGTTGGTGCCGGAAGATGGATGTTCATTTTGGGTGGCTATTGACTCGTGCACCGAGGTTGAAAGTGTTACATTGCATCACCCGTGACTCGTGCATGACCACCGTGCTCGGCACACGTCGCAGATGCATCGAGCACCGACGGGCAAATGTTGTCATACAAGCTTGAGAGCATTCCCCTGACCCCCCTAGACTTTTTAGAAGGCGTGGTGGAAAAGCAAACCTGTAAACCAGGGTCCACCACATGTTTAAGTATGCTAGTATACCACATTTCGGCTAAAAGTTCCCAAAACTCCAACCCCTCAATGAAATGCAACGAAATTTGGAGGTAAAGCTGGAAATAATATAGCAAGAGTGCCTGCAAAAATTCAGGTCAAAATTCAATTTGTAGCCTAGGTTCCTTGTGGTTGAACTATCGCATATCCCTGATTTCGGTTGAAAAATCATAAAAAATCACAACCTTCATGAAATTCCATGAAACTTTGTGTGCACCTTGGGAATATTATAAGTAGTGTGCCTGCAAAAAATCAGCTCAAAATTCGATGGCTAGACCCATTTTCCATTTTTTGGGAATTGTTTCGGTTTTCCACTTTGAAAATTTTAAAAAAAAATGGTATGGTGAACAATTCTATAATTATTTTTTCCCCTAGATCCCATTTTTATAAGCATTCCTGCAAAAAATCAGGACAAAATTCGACCTCTAGCTTGGAAAAAAAGAGTATGTCTCCCCAGCAAAAAGGATGTCTTGTGCTGGAAAATGGGTCTTTGCAAATTATGCTATTATAGGGGGAGAGGTGCCAGCCTGACCCTGACTTGGTGCACCATGCCCCCCCCCCCCCCCAACGCCCGTGCAATGATCCCCAACATTGCACATCGACCTTGCCCACAACATGGTAGGTGACTCGATCGGGTCATCTTCCGACCGACCGAGTCTGTGGGCCGGGGCGCGGGCGGGCCCGGGGCGTACCCGAGAGGTGGGTCCGGGAGGCGGACGCGGGGAAAATTGTGGGCATCGGATTGGACCGTTTTTGTGGGGATTTTCCATGGTGTGTTGAGGATTCATGGGTGTGGCTCCTCGATCTTGGTTGTGGATGGACGTTGTGTTAGGTTATGCCCTTCGGGGTGGATCCGCAACACGAAGGGACGCGTAATCTTCTGGGTGTGACCAAGGTGAGGGTCCCCAACACCAAACCGGTTGAAGGCGCACCGTAAAGGATCGTCGCAATGTGGCTGACACCCGTTTTAAAAATGTTGGCTTTTGAAATTTTGTCAATTTCGTTTTTAAAAATGTTGGCTTTCGATTTTATCAATTTTGTGGGGTACTCGATGGTGTTGCGAGGTTGTGGGTGCGTTGTTCCTCGACCTTGGTTGTGGTTGGACGTTGTGTTAGGTGATGCCTTCCGGGGCGGAGCTGAAGCACCAAGGGACGGGTGATCGTCCTGAAGTGGCCTTGTAAGGGGTGCTCAAACACCAGATCGACTGAAGCCGCATCGGAAAGGATCCTCGCGATGTTGTTGGTTTTTAAAAATGTTGGCTTTCGATATTTATCAATTTCGTGGTGGGGTACTCGATGGTGTGGCGAGGTTGTGGGTGCGCGGCTCCTCGACCTTGGTTGTGGATGGACGTGGTGTTAGGTGATGCCTTCCGGGGCGGAGCCGAAGCACCAAGAGACGGGTGATCGTCCTGAAGTGGCCTTGTTAGGGGTGCCCAACACCAGATCAGCTGAGACGCATCGGAAAGGATCCTCGCGATGTTTTTTGTTTTTAAAATGTTGGCTTTCGATATTTATCAATTTCGTGGGGTTCTCGATGGTGTGGCGAGGCTGTGGGTGCCCGGCTCCTCGACCTTGGTTATGGATGGACGTGGTGTTAGGTGATGCCTTTCGGGGCGGAGCCGAAGCACCAAGAGACGGGTGATCGTCCTGAAGTGGCCTTGTTAGGGGTGCCCAATACCAGATCGGTTGAAGGCGCATCGAAAGGGATCCTCACTATGTTTTTGGTTTTTAAAAAATGTTGGCTTTCGATATTTATCAATTTTGTGGGGTACTCGATGGTGTTACGAGGTTTTGGGTGCGTGGCTCCTCGACCTTGGTTGTTGATGGACGTGATGTTAGGTGATCCCTTCCGGGGCGGAGCCGAAGAACCAAGAGACAGGTGTTCGTCCTGAAGTGGCCTTGGAAGATGTGTCCAACCGTAGATCGGCTGAATAATTAAAATAACGTTAAAAGTAGTGGTATTTCACTTTCGTTGTTTCCAGCTCCCACTTATCCTACACCTCTCAACAAGGTCTTCTTTCCCCGCTGATTCCGCCAAGCCCATTCCCTTTGTTGTGGTTTCGATGGATAGTAGACAGGGACAGTGGGAATCTCGTTAATCCATTCATGTGTGTCACTTATTAGATGACGAGGCATTTCGCTACCTTAAGAGAGTCATAGTTACTCCTGCACTTGGTTGAATTTCTTCACTTTGACATTCAGATCACTGGGCAGAAATCACATTGCGTCAACATCCGCAGGGACCATCGCAATGCTTTGTTTTAATTAAACAGTCGGATTCCCCTTGTCCCAGTTCTGAATTGACTGTTCGACGCCCAGAGGCTGTTCACCTTGGAGACCTGATGCGATTATGAGTACACCGGGTATGGGAGGCACTCGGTCCTCCGAATTTTCAAGGGCCACCGGGGGCGCACCGGACACCACGCGACGTGCGGTTCCCTTCCAGCCGCTGGACCCTACCTCTGGCCGAGCCATTTCCACGGTGGGCAGGATGTTAAACAGAAAAGATAACTCTTTCCAGGATCCCCGCCGACGTCTCCAGACTCCCTAACGTTGCCATCAGCCGCCACGTCCCGGTTCAGGAATTTTAACATGATTCCCTTTCGGAGTGTGCGCTCAGAGCGCTATCAGACGGGCTTCCCCGTCCCTTAGGATCGACTAACCCATGTGCAAGTGTCGTTCACATGGAACCCTTCCCCTCTTCGGCCTTCAAAGTTCTCATTTGAATATTTGCTACTACCACCAAGA
>JAUPTC010000023.1:520910-543910 GCA_030762895.1 Sophora flavescens
GCAACAGATTCCAGGGTTGGCTCGGTTTGGTGCACCAGATTCCTGATTTGGCTCGGTGTGGTGCACCAGATTCCTGACTTGGCTCGATCGGTGCGGACAGGAACCAAGGTTTTAAGGGTCTGGTGCACATGGCACTGACCGGTTGAAGGTGTTCGTGCCGGAAGATGGCGGTTCATTTTGGGTGGCTAGTGACTCCTACACCGAGGTTGAAAGTGTTACTTTGCATCACCCGTGGCTCGTGCATGACCACCGTGCTCGGTACATGTCGTAGATGCATCGAGCACCGATGGGCAAATGTTGTGATACAAACTTCAGAGCATTCCCCTGACCCCCCTAGACTTTTTAGAAGGCGTGGTGGAAAAACAAACCTGTAAACCAGGGCCCACCACATGTTTAAGCATGCTAGTATACCACATTTCGGCTAAAAGTTTCCAAAACTCCAACCCCTCAATAAGATGCAACGAAATTTAGAGGTAAAGCTGGGAATAATATAGCAAGAGTGCTTGCAAAAATTCAGGTCAAAATTCAATTTGTAGCATAGGTTCCTTGTCTTCGAACTATCGTATATCCCTGATTTTGGTTGAGAAATCATAAAAAATCACAACATTCATGAAATGCCACGAAACTTTGTGGGCACATTGGGAATATTATTAGTAGGGTGCCTGTAAAAAGTCAGCTCAAAATTCGATGTCTAGATCCATTTTCAATTTTTGGGGAATTATTTCGGTTTTCCACTTTGAAAATTTATCAAAAAAAATGGTATTGGGAAAAATTCTGTAAATTTTTCGTCCCCTAGATCCCATTTTTATAAGCATTCTTGCAAAAATCAAGGCCAAAATTCGACCTCTAACTTGGAAAAAAAGATTATGTCTCCCCAGCAAAAAGGATGTCTTGTGCCGGAAAATGGGTTTTTGCATATTACGCTATTGGGGGGGGGGGGGGGGGGGGGGTGCCACCCTGACCTTGATGGTGTGGCAAGGCTATGGGTGCGCAGTTCCTCAACCTTGGTTGTGGACGGACGTGGTGTTAGGTGATGCCTTCCGGGGCGGAGCCGAAGCACCATGGGACGGGTGATCATCCTGAAGCGGCCTTGAAAGGGGTGCTCAAACACCAGATCGGCTGAAGGCGCATCGAAAAGGATCCTCGCGCTATTGTTGGTTTTTAAAAATGTTGGCTTTCGATATTTATCAATTTCATGGGGTACTAGATGGTGTGGCGAGGCTGTGGATGTGCAGCTCCTCGACCTTGGTTGTGGATGGACGTGGTGTTAGGTGATGCCTTCCGGGGCAGAGATGAAGCACCAAGAGACGGGTGATCGTCCTGAAGTTTCTTATGAGGGGATGCTTAAAGACCAGATAGGAGGAAGGCCCATCGAAAAGGATCCTCACGATGTTGTTGGTTTTTAAAAATGTTGGCTTTCGATATTTATCAATTTCGTGGTGGGGTACTTGATGGTGTGATGAGGCTGTGGGTGCGCGGCTCCTCGAACTTGGTTGTGGATGGACGTGGTGTTAGGTGATGCCTTCCGGGGCAGAGCCAAAGCACCAAGAGACGGGTGATCGTCCTGAAGTGGCCTTGTTAGGGGTGCCCAACACCAGATCGGCTGAGGCACATCAGCAAGGATCCTCGCGATGTTTTATGTTTTTAAAAATGTTGGCTTTTGATATGTTTCAATTTCGTGGAGTTCACGATGGTGTGGCGAGGATGTGGGTGCCCGGCTCCTCGACCTTGGTTGTGGATGTACGTGGTGTTAGGTGATGCCTTTCCGGGCGGAGCCGAAGCAACAAGAGATGAGTGATCGTCCTGAAGTGGCCTTGTTAGGGGTGCCCAACACCAAATTGGCTGAAGGCGCATCGCAAGGGTTCCTCGCGATGTTTTTTGTTTTTAAAAAATGTGGGCTTTCGATATTTATCAATTTTGTGGGGTACTCGATGGTGTGGCAAGGTTGTGGGTACGTGGCTCCTCGACCTTGGTTGTTGATGGACGTGGTGTTAGGTGATGTCTTCTGGGGCGGAGCCGAAGCACCAAGAGATGGGTGTTCGTCTTGAAGTGACCTTGGAAGGGGTGTCTAACACCATATCGGCTGAAGGCACATTAGAAAGGATCCTCGCGATGTTTTTGGTTTTTAAAAATGTTGGCTTTCAATATTTATCAATTTCGTGGGGTACTCGATGGTGTGGTGAGGCCGTGGGTGCGCGGCTCCCCGACCTTGGCTGTGGATGGACGTGGTGTTGGGTGATGCCTTCCGTGGCGGAGCCGAAGCACCAAGAGACGGGTGTTCGTCCTGAGGTGACCTCGCAGCGGGTGTCCAACACTAGATCGGCTGAAGGCGCATTGGAAAGGATCCTCGCGATGTTGTTGGTCAACTGATTTAAAAATGTTGGCTTCGGATATTGGTCGCACCTGGCAATGCGGATGTGGTGTTTCTCGTTGCTTCCATGTGCTTGTTTGCCGTTGGCAATCCAGGGTGTGGTTCATTCGGTTGTATTGTGTCTTACAAACATGATGGCTCTGTGCTCGTGATCATCGAACAGTTAGACAGAAATCCATGACATGCGGACGCCTTGAAATCCCGTGACTCGTGCATGACCACCGTGCTCGGCACACGTCACAGATGCACCGAGTACCGACGGGTAAATGTTATGATACAAGCTTGAGAGCATTTCCCCGACCCCCCCCGGACTTTTTAGAAGGTGTGGTGGAAAAGCAAACCTGTAAACCAGGGTCCACCACATGTTTAAGTATGCTAGTATACCACATTTCGGCTAAAAGTTCCCAAAACTCCAACCCCTCAATGAAACGCAACAAAATCTGGAAATAATATATCAATAGTGCATGCAAAAATTCAGGTCAAAATTCAATTTGTAGCCTAGGTTCCTTGTCGTCGAACTGTCGCATATCCCTGATTTCGGTTGAAAAATCATAAAAAAATCACAACCTTCATGAAATGCCACGAAACTTTGTGGGCACCTTGGGAATATTATAAGTAGTGTGACATGAAATGCCTTGCCCACGACATGGTAGGTGACTCGATCTGGTCATCTTCCGACCGACCGACCGACTCCATGGGCCGGGGCGCAGGCGGGCCCGGGTTGTGCCCGAGAGGTGGCCCCGGGGCGGGCCCGGGAAGTGGGCGCGGGGAAAAATGTGGGCATTGATGAGTGTGATTTCACCTCATATTTCATTGACATTTTGCATGCATTTTCATATAGTTTTGGCATTTCTAATTTGATTTTGGTTAGTTTTTACCTTGGAACGGGTAAGGTGGTTTTGTGGTCTTGTTGTGCAGGAATTAAGGATTAAAATGCTCAAGATTAACCATGATGGAGCTTGCATGAAGATAGGGCTTGAAAAGTAAAGAAAATGAGCCAAACAGAGCCTATCACTGCCTAGCCGTGACAGCCATCACGGCCATGTTCGAGTAGAGCTGAAAAGAAAGAATGGAGAAGTCGGAGCTTATCACGGTCAGGTCGTGATGTCCATCACGGCCGTGACATGTCAGCTGAACCAGACCCTCACAGGCAGAACTGATCACGACCTAGCCATGATGAGCATCACGGCCGTGACAGACCAACCAGCAAGGCAACTTCCAAGTCAGAATTGATCACGGCCGTGACGCGTGATATATGGATCTTTAGAGACTGATTTGATCTGAAATTGTGATTGCTTGGGATCCAAGTTGTCCTAATCTATAAATAGAGCACTTAGGCTCAAAAATATGGGACTTTTTAAGGACTTTTGGGCTGCTACTCTTAGGCAAAATTAGGATTTCTCTTCTCCTTCTTCTTCTCTCCTCTTTGGTTTTATTTTATGTTGTTGTTAATCAAGCATGTCATCACCATGGCAATGCTTGAGTATTAGCTTTATTTCTAGGGATTGGTGATATGCCCAAGATCTTATTATGTTTTGAATTGATGTGTTACCTTTGTTAATTTCATTTTTTGCTTTAGATCTGATTTCTATCGTTTTAATTACTCGTAAATTCGGTGGCCACTTATTTGCGTGTCATAGATACTCTAAGGAGGAACCTAGCGGTGAACTTAGGTGTCGGATCTATAGAATCAGACTTAGGACTTAAATCACGAGAGTTAGAAGCAGACCTCCGAGGGTTCACGAATTGTCACAAAGCGTAAATGGTTCAATCTGAATTCAACTACCACGAGAGTAGGGGTTGGTTTAATTGGGCACGGTTTTTATAACCCAAGAGGGAGCATTAACTTATTTAGGATAAATTCGCCTTCAAAGTAATTTTGGTAATTAACATGGGGTAGTCAATTTAGTAACATGAATAATTGCAATTTCAAATTTGATTGTTACTTGATTCTGATTTCAAAAATCAAAACCTTTTCAAAATCTTTTTTTTTATACAGTCCAGTTGTATCGATTTAATAATTAGTTGTGATTTGAGATCATGGTCCTTGTGGGATCGATCTTTTTATTACTTGGCAACGAATCTGGTACACTTGCCGGAATCACACACACCATGTTTTTGGCGCCGTTGTCGGGGACTGTGCTTTCTTGAATCTCAATTTAATTTTTAAATTGATTTTTCTGGACTTTCACTTCTTTATTTAATTTTTAGATAAAAAAATTCATTTATCTCTTTTTCTTCTTCTTTTTAGTATCTGTCTCTCTCTTATAGGTGTTTTTCTCTTTTATGCAAAGATCCCTAAGTCTTGGAAGCCTTATTGAGGTTGACCCCGAAATCGAAAGGACCTTTCATAGACTAGGAGACTACAAAGAAAGAGGGAGAGGTTGATTCCCATTCCACTCATGGCGAATCTACCGGATACAAAACCGCTGAAGGATTACGCAGCCCCAAATACGAGGGGTCTGTGAACTAGGATTGCTAGGCCAGAAATCGAGGCGGAAAACTACACCATACAGCCTATGCTAATTAGCATGAATAGGCAACATCAATTCGGGGGATTGCCCTCGGAGGACCCGACCGATCATGTGGAGACATTCCTGGAGTTCACCGATGCAATTAGGATTCATGGTGCCCCGATTGATGCTATACGCTTGAGGTTGTTCCCCTCCTCTCTTACTGGGAAGGCAAAAACTTGGTTGAAGCAATTGCCCGCTAATACCTTGTCGACTTGGGACCAACTGGAGCAGACATTCTTGGAGAAATTCTTCCCTCCATCCAAGGTGGCCTACCTACGAACCCAGATCACCGGCTTCTTTCAAAATGATGGAGAATGCTTATCCGAAGCTTGGGATCGCTACAAGGGATTGCTAGAGTCTTGCCCACATCATGGACTTGAGAGGTGGTTGTTAGTGCATTCCTTCTACAACGGATTGGATTACTCGTCGAAGGTGTCACTTGACTCCACAGCTGGTGGAGACTTTATGAATAGACCTCTGACCGAAGCATTCAATATTATAGAAAACGTAGCCACCAACTACCACCAAGGGGGCTCGGAAAGAGGTAATAACCCGAAAAAGCTTTCGGGGGGTAAGTTTGAAATGAATAGCACTGATCTTATTATGTCTAAATTCGACTCATTGAATAAACGCTTTGATCAGCTTGAAAAAGCTAATGTGAGTTCAATAGGTGCTACTAACATTGTTTGTGAGATTTGTGGGATGCAGGGACATGACATAATGGGGTGCCCACAAGGTATTGCTGCTGGATCCTGTGCTTCGGGGGAACAAGTGAAATCTTGTCATAACTTCTATGACACGAACCCGAAGTTGCCAAACTATGTTCCCCCAAATTCTTACAACCAAGGAAGGAAGAAAAGCCCTTACCTCTCCTACGGGAACTACAACAACACCTTGAACCACAAATTCCAGGAAGGCCAAGGTAATAGGAAACCCGCATCGGGGTATCCTCAGGTACAAAAGTCTAGACTTGAGTCTCTTCTGGAAAATTTTGTTGAAACTCAAACAAAACAAAATGAAGAGTTTAGGCAACAAGGTAGGGCAGTCAATGAGGCACTAAAAGAGTTAGCATCTAAGGTAGATAACTTAGCCATCCATCATAAGATGTTAGAGACTCAGATTGCCCAACAAGCTAGTACATACACTAGAACTAAGGGTACGTTCCTAGGACAACCCGAAGTTAATCCCAACGAGCACTGTAATGCTATATACTTGAGGAATGGTAAGCTTGGGGTGGTTGAAAAGGATGTGGAATGTGAGGAGGACATGAGCGAAGATGAAGAGATAGAGCCAACGTATGTCCCTCCACCACCATACCAACCCCCAATACCTTTCCCACAAAGGTTGGTCAAGAAAAAGCAAGTAGAAATAGAAACTAAAAGATCCAAGAAGTTTCTCTATTGCTTGCTCAATTGGAGAAGTGAAAATAGACCAAGCCTTATGTGACTTAGGAGCTAGTGCGAGTTTGATGCCACTTACTATATTTGAGAGGTTAGGAACCAAGAAATTGAGTCCATCCGAATCCTCTTTACAATTTGCGGATGGCTCAACTAGAACTCCTCTAGGCATACTAGAGAATGTTCCCATAAAGGTAGGAAAAATTTTCATTCCTACCGATTTCATGGTGTTGGATATGAATGGGAATTCTAAATTCCCTATCATTCTTGGAAGGCCATTCTTGTCCACAGCTGGAGCGATAATAGACGTAAAGAATGGCAAACTCTCTCTGAATGTAGAGGAGGGTAGGGTGCATTTTGATTTGACTAACTCATATAACAACCCTCCTTTTGAGAGTCATGTGTGCATGATCGAGATAATGCCTCCAGAGGTGAAGGAGGAGCCTAATATGGAAGCAACTCCCAAGCTTTGCATGAAGAATGATGCACCAAATGGTGATGAAGTTGGAGTTGCTCATCATGTGGAGTTAAAACTTCCGCTGGAAGGAAGTAAGACCATGAAACTCAGAGTGAAAAGAGCAACGCGAAAGCACAATTGGCCATACGAACAAAATAGGCTCTTTGAAGGACTTCCATGGAAGAGAAGTGTTCTTGCACTTCCAAGCCCAGTCGATCCTGGTTGATTGAAGGGAGTATGGTCAAGCTTAAGACCGTAAATAAGCGCTTCTTGGGAGGCAACCCAAGTTTCCCTTCCCTTTTCCATTTGTTTTTGAATTTTGTTTTTGAATAATTTGAGGAGATTAGGAGAAGAAAGATCACTAATTGAATGTTTTGCCAAAGTATTTTCAGGTTATGAAAGCAGTAAGAGCAAAAAGGCAAGGAAAAATAAAGTCAGAAGTCATCGCGCCCAGGCCGTGACGGTGGTCACGGCCGTGATTAGCTAACCAAAGAAGATCAGAAAAGATCACGGCCCAGCAGTAATACCCATCACGGGCGTGAGGAGAAGGACCCTGAAGATCAGAATGTATCACGGCCTAGCCGTGATGGAATTCATGGCCGTGACAGGTCAGCTCCTATAGACCAGAATTGATCACGGCCTAGCAGTGATGAGCATCACGACCGTGACACATTTTCCAACATCTCTTTGACTGGCATGTGAGCCAGCACCCTCTACCAGGGGTATTTTTGCAATTTTTTACATGTTTGCATTATTCATGTTGCATTCATATAGGCATAGTTTTGCATAATCACATGATTAGATTACCTCCTTGCTTAGATTATGCATCCAATTGTGAGAACTTGGTGCCAAATAAATTGAGATACTGAATTTTTGAACCCAATTTTTGTATTCTTGTGATAGGCTAAAAATAAAAATGCTTGAGATAATCTTTTGATAGTTGATAATTAGCATGTGGTTCCTTAGATTTGTGTTTCTCATTGATTTTAAACTACTAAATGTGAGATTTTTGAGCCTAAAAGGGGTACTCACTAAATCTACCTCATTCTTTGTGATTAAGTGTTTTATTCCCCTTGGATTTTATTCTCTAGAACTTGACTTGAAACCATTTTGAAACTTAAAATTTTTTAAAAACATATTTGAAAATGATTGAGGCACTAGGTATTTTTACGGTCATCTAAGCTTTGATTGGTTAAATACTACCACTTAATTGCCCAATTTTGAGCATAAAAGAATAAAATACTTTTCCTGGTACCTTGAAATATTTTGATGAATGATGCTTGGTATGACACCTTTTAAAGTATTGCACAAAGGGTAAAAGGTAGTTTGAAAAATAAATTGTGGGATGAGAAAGTTAGAAAAATATTTCTCTTAAGTTGAAAATCTCCCCTTCTTCAAATAAATGAAATAAAATAAACAAAAAAAAAATGGAGAAGGGGATGAGAAAAAGAAAGTGAGAAATAAAATAAAAGAAAAGAAAAAAAAAAGAAAGAAAGGTGGAAAAGTGAACTAAAGCCCAAAAAGGTATTTTAGAAGGTTGTCATGCTTTGCAATGTTTGATATTTTGTTTAGCCTTCTTGAATTTTCCTTCTCTTGATTTCCCCACCTAACAATTAATCCCCTGGCCCCATTACAACCAAAATAAAATACCTCTTGATTCTTATGTGTTTTCATTAATAAAGTAGAGATTTGGTTAATGGTCAAGCTTATGGTAGAATACCTTCCCTGAGGAAATTGAGCGAATTGTCATATACCCTTAAACACTTGAGTGAGGTGAGAAGAGTTCCCAAATCAGTGAAAGATATGAATTTAGGGAACCTGAGCTTCTAATTGGACTTGAAATTGATTGTTGATGAGCCTTTGTTTGACTGGTTTTATAACTAGTAAAGACCTTGGCTTTGTGCTAATTTTATATCATTTTCACCCAAATTAGACTTGATTGTCCTTAAGTAGTATTTTGAGTCTGTAAAGTATTTTTAAGTTAATTTAGTTGACTTAGAGTTAAATAAAATACTTATTCTATTTTCTGTTTTCAGGTAAATAAAAAGGAATAATTCTGGAGTTTTTCGCCCCGCGAGTAGGATGTTCGCCCCGCGAACCAGAAGGCGACTGTTCCAGAAAATGCAATCCATTTTGCCTCGCCCCGCGAAAACTGTACTCGCGTCGCGAGTAATCCAACCCTGAAGACCAAAAGTCAGCACGTTTTATGCATGCCAAAGGTCACGGCTGTGGCAGTTTGGAAATTGAAGTGATTCGCCTCGCGAAGGTTTGTTCGCCTCGCGATAAGACCAAGAGTTGCAGACCTTTCGTGTCATTCGCCTCGCGATCAGTGCTTCGCCTCGCGAGGACTTGGATTCCAGAAATTGTATATAAACTGCTCTATGGCAGAGTCATAGTGTGGGCAAGTGGGGCTAGCCAGTTTTGGCTAGTTCTTAGGCAGTACTAGTAGTTTGTCTTCTTTTCTTAGATATGTTTTGTTTTCCTTTTGTAATGGAGAGTTAGTCTCCTAGATTAATCTACTGTGATCGGTTTCTATTACCACACTTGAGGTTCTATAATTCCTGTTTTATTTGTTTTTCTCTTTTCAATGCAATGCTATATGTTTCTGTTTGTTATTTCAGGAATGTATAGTGTTGTATTGATTCATTTTGGTGATGTTATGTTTCTATACTTAATCGCGTTTGTTATTTCGCGTGTGTTCGTTCATGTTCGTTTGTTCATGAGAGCTTAACCCCGTTTGTTATTTCGGGAATAGGAACATACATCCGTAGTAGTGATTGCGTTGTTAATTGTTGCTATAACTGAAAGGGGATTAGAATCCGCTTAGGGCTTTGATTTATTTGAACCAATGATAGTGGGAAACCAAGAACAGTAGGTTAATCGTCTTTAGTTTATTTGCTATTCTCTTTAATCGTTTCGTTTTTCTCTGTTTTGTTTCTTTATTTCATTTCAATCTCAAAACCCCCAAAACTAACTTTTGATTTTCTGTTAATAATAACAACAACTAAAGAGTCCTTGAGAGACGATATCCGAGTTGTCGCTCCCTATCTGCATTATTTTGTAAACGCTCGTTCTTTTTTGGCGCGTGGCGACAGCGCGGTCAAAAATTGGCGCCGTTGCCGAGGACTCTTGTTTGTTGTTATTAGCAGAAAAAAAAATTCTTTGCTAATTAGTTTTGTCTGCATTGTCTGGTTGTGAATTTTGCCCCATGGATAATTATATGCGAAATTATGTGCCTAATGTTTATTATGAGCAACCATGCATGTATTATCCTAATTTTAGTGAGCCACCACCATACTATCCTAGCCAAGTGACCACCTCTGCACCTTCCGAACCTTCACAGAGCACCTTGGATGAGATTGCTTCAATGCTACAACAAATGGAAGAGAACAATCAACGGTGGGCACAACAAAATCTCGAGTTCCAACAGAGAATGGAGGCAAGTAATCTCGAATTTCAACGGATGATGGAGGCAAGTAATCTTGAATATCAGAGGGGAGAAACTGAATCTCAGAAGTTGGCCATGCAAATTGATCAAATAGCCGCCAACTCGGCTGCAATGCTAACTCCACAGCCCCTTGAAGAACATAAAGATTCACAGATGGTTATTCCTGAAAACACTTATGATGATGATTGTGATAATATTTCTGTTGATGATGAATTGAGTGTTGAATCCCCTGATTCTAATTCATGTACTGATTGTTATTGTGATGGTGGCACTGCTTTGTGTATACACTGTTATGCAGCTTTATACTGTTCAGGAAACACATAAAATGAGGATCAGGAGGATTAGGAGGACATCTGCTTCCCCGTGCTTGAGGATGATGAAGAACCTTTGGGAGTAGATGATTCAAGTAAATCAATTGCATGTGTTGAGAGTAATGGGGTGGATGATGAATTAATTGCTGAATTTCCAGACATTCAGAATTTTACTAATTCATTTTATTGTGATATATGTACTGACTCTACTAACTCTAACCTTTGTGTGGTGTGTGCTGAAATTTCTGCGTGTATAGCAGGTGATAACTTTGTTAGTGCAGTGGATGAAAACCTTGCAGAAGTTGAAGCAGCACCAAGAACCCCTAACTAATCGGTTGCCACCTCCCCCTGTGGAACCAAAAGCTCTGGATTTTGCACCCTTGGATTTTGCACCATGGCCAGTCCAAGAGATTTAGCCCCACTTCTATTGGGAGGATTTTATGGACAAGGATGAAAAAGAGGTCAGCTGTGACCTGAAGGGGAGTGAGAAATCCGCCGCACTCGGCGAAGTCATCATAATTGTCAAGTTCTCATCCCCACATCAAGGCTGCGAGTTAGGGAAGCATGGAATGAACTCCCACTCTTTGTCCATCATATGGGCCTTATGCTACAAGCAATGGGATCCTGGTGGAACCGCCCTTCAATGAGTTTTCTTAACCCTTTCTCCTTTTTAATTTTCTTTTCCTTACTTTATTTCTGTTTTGTTTTCAATAAAGCTCCTGAATAATTTGAGAAGCTCAGGAGTTGTGTTAAGTCTAGTGTTGGCAAGTTTATTGGATTTTATTGATTTTGCATAGGTTGATTGCATGATAGTGTTGACTGTTTTCCCCCTAGGATTTGAAAAATTTTTGAAAAATGATCCCCATGTGATTGAAAACTGAACTTTGGGATTTTGTTATGATGGCATGATTTATGAGAAGTTGGGGGTGATAGGAAGCACACACTAGGGATAGAATCTCTGTCAAATAATTTGCAAAAAAAAAAAATGTCCAGGTGAGGTTTTGAGCCTCCAACATGTTTTAAACTGTGAGAAAATCACTTTTGATTGCACTTTCCTGAATTTGCTTGAATCTCTTTATGGTTTGCATGATTATGTGTTTGCTTCAAATGATTTAGGCATTTTCCTTGTAAATAGCTACTTAGCCTAAAATAACCATCCCTAATGCATGTTCCTTAGTTAGCCCCATTGAGCCTATTAGCCTGTTAATTCTTGATAACCTAATGTTATAAGCCCAAAAATCTGGAAAACCATGTTAACCCAATCTTAGGATTAGGAGAGCATGTAATCTTAGAATGGGTGCAAGAGACTAAGTTTGGGGTGGCTACCCGGTGCAATGTGTTGTTTGGGATTGATGAAAAAAAAATTTTTAAAAAAAAAAGAGAGAGAAAAAAAGAGAAAAGAAAAACAGAAAAAAATAATAAAAGTGCAAAAATGCCAAAAAGAAATAAAAGGCTGTAGCCACCCAGAAGGCATAAAGAAAAAAAAATGAGAAAAGGAACTTGAGTATAATTTCAAAGTGTAAATAATGTTCATGCTCTCTTAGTTCCTAGGGTCTTCAGCCTAGTTCCTTTGTATATCCTACCCTTAGCCAGGCCCCATTACAACCCATAAAAAACCTTCTGATGTTGCTTGCATGTTTTCTGTGGGAATCATTTTGAGATGAAAATCAAATTTATGGGAAGTGCTCTTAAAAGTGAAAATTGAGTGAAATGTTAGCCTGACACAAACTGAGCGATTGAGTGAAACACAAATTCCCCTTGTGAGGAAGGCAGTTGTTTGAATTTGGTGATCTCCCTTTTGTGTGTGACTTGGATCCCCTGCTTAGATTAATGAGTGTTTGAATGATGAAATTCTCAATTGTTTAGAATAAATGATTGTGGGGATTACTTTGCTTGAAAGGGGGGAACATTGAAAGAAAAATTGTTTTGTTAAATTGCTTGAAATCTGTGTAAAGTTGATAGAATCCTTAAGCTTGCCATGTTTTGCCAGGTCTTGAGTCTTTTTAAGTTTTTGATTTGTAGTTTGCTTGGGGACAAGCAAAGTTTAAGTTTGGGGTATTTTGATGAGCCTCTGTTTGACTGGTTTTATAACTAGTAAAGACCTTGGCTTTGTGCTAATTTTATATCATTTTCACCCAAATTAGACTTGATTGTCCTTAAGTAGTATTTTGAGTCTGTAAAGTGTTTTTAAGTTAATTTAGTTGACTTAGAGTTAAATAAAATACTTATTCTATTTTCTGTTTTCAGGTAAATAAAAAGGAATAATTCTGGAGTTTCTCGCCCCGCGAGTAGTATGTTTGCCTCGCGAACCAGAAGGCGACTGTTCCAGAAAATGCAATCCATTCTGCCTCGCCCCGCGAAAACTGTACTCGCGTCGCGAGTAATCCAACCCTGAAGACCAAAAGTCAGCACGTTTTATGCATGCCAAAGGTCACGGCTGTGGCAGTTTGGAAATTGAAGTGATTCGCCTCGCGAAGGTTTGTTCGCCTCGCGATAAGACCAAGAGTTGCAGACCTTTCGTGTCATTCGCCTCGCGATCAGTGCTTCGCCTCGCGAGGACTTGGATTCCAGAAATTGTATATAAACTGCTCTATGGCAGAGTCATAGTGTGGGTAAGTGGGGCTAGCCAGTTTTGGCTAGTTCTTAGGCAGTACTAGTAGTTTGTCTTCTTTTCTTAGATATGTTTTGTTTTCCTTTTGTAATGGAGAGTTAGTCTCCTAGATTAATCTACTGTGATCGGTTTCTATTACCACACTTGAGGTTCTATAATTCCTGTTTTATTTGCTTTTCTCTTTTCAATGCAATGCTATATGTTTATGTTTGTTATTTCAGGAATGTATAGTGTTGTATTGATTCATTTTGGTGATGTTATGTTTCTATACTTAATCGCGTTTGTTATTTCGCGTGTGTTCGTTCATGTTCGTTTGTTCATGAGAGCTTAACCCCGTTTGTTATTTCGGGAATAGGAACATACATCCGTAGTAGTGATTGCGTTGTTAATTGTTGCTATAAGTGAAAGGGGATTAGAATCCGCTTAGGGCTTGGATTTATTTGAACCAATGATAGTGGGAAACCAAGAACAGTAGGTTAATCGTCTTTAGTTTATTTGCTATTCTCTTTAACTGTTCTGTTTTCTCTGTTTTGTTTCTTTATTTTATTTCAATCTCAAAACCCCCAAAACTAACTTTTGATTTTCTGTTAATAATAACAACAACTAAAGAGTCCTTGAGAGACGATATCCGAGTTGTCGCTCCCTATCTGCATTATTTTGTAAACGCTCGTTCTTTTTTGGCGCGTGGCGACAGCGCGGTCAATTGTCTCTTGGGTACTTATTTGAATATGCCTGTCACTTGGATTAGTTACTCGGGGTTCTTGATTAACTGTCCATGCTTTGATTGTTCACCTTGAATGGCCTTAGCGATTGCTTGAGGACAAGCAAAATCTTAAGCTTGGGGTAGTTTGATGAGTGTGATTTAACCTCATATTTCATTGACATTTTGATTGCATTTTCATATAGTTTAGGCATTTCTAATTTGATTTTGGTTAGTTTTTACCTTGGAACGGGTAAGGTGGTTTTGTGGTGTTGTTGTGCAGGAATTTAGGATTAAAATGATCAAGATTAACCATGATGGAGCTTGCATGAAGATAGGGCTTGAAAAGTAAAGAAAATGAGCCAAACAGAGCCCATCACGGCCTAGCCGTGACAGCCATCACGGCCATGATCGAGTAGAGCTGAAAAGAAAGAATGGAGAAGTCAGAGCTGATCACGGCCAGGCCGTGATGTCAATCACGGCCGTGACATGTCAGCTGAACCAGACCCTCACAGGCAGAACTGATCACGGCCGTGACAGACTAACCAGCAAGGCAACTTCCAAGTCAGAATTGATCACGGCCTAGCCTTGATGAGCATCACGACCGTGACGCGTGATATATGGATCTTTAGAGATTGATTTGATCTGAAATTGTGATTGCTTGGGATCCAAGTTATCCTAATCTATAAATAGAGCACTTAGGCTCGAAAATAGGGGACTTTTTAAGGACTTTTGGGCTGCTACTCTTAGGCAAAATTAGGATTTCTCTTCTCCTTCTTCTTCTCTCCTCTTTGGTTTTATTTTATGTTGTTGTTAATCAAGCATGTCATCACCATGGCAATGCTTGAGTATTAGCTTTATTTCTAGGGATTGGTGATATGCCCAAGATCTGATTTATGTTTTGAATTGATGTGTTACCTTTGTTAATTTCATTTTTACTTTAAATCTGATTTCTATCGTTTTAATTACTCGTAAATTCGGTGGCCACTTATTTGCGTGTCATAGATACTCTAAGGAGGAACCTACACTAGTGTAAAATATACTTTTAACATCGGGGTTCTAACATCGGTTTTCAAAAAACCGATGTGAAAAAGGACGCAGTGGCATTTTTGAAATTATATTGCAAATTTTTAACATCGGTTTTATATTAAACCGATGTTATAAAGTTTTTAACATCGGTTTCTAAAAACCCGATGTTGAAAATTGAACCAAAAGTAAAAAAAATTAAAAATGTATAATTTAACACATCGGTTTTATCATAACCGATGTGGAATGTGTATGTTTTAACATCAGTTTATTAAAAACCGATGCGGAAAAATGAATAAAAATTAAGGAAATTATAACTTTTAACATCGGTTTTCCGTTAACCGATGTGTAAAACCTTAGAACATCGATTTTTTTTAACCGATGTGTATTGTTATCTGTCATTTTTTAATTCCCTCTTCCTCCTCTTCATTTTAATGCTACTATATAAGAGACCTTTTCATCTGTGCTCACTCTCCCTCTCCTTTTCGTTTTGATTTCTTTGAATATTTGCGCCGCCACCATTCACTCCTCGAAAGGGTTCTTCAACCCCCACCTTTTCATCTGCATGCCTGTGAGCTCACCCACCCCAGTCACATCGTTACTAGTTGTTGCACCTGCAACTTAAGAAGACCCACCACTCCATTCGTGCTTCCGTGAAGAGGACCGCAGAAAAACGACAACCACCACTCCGATCTCTTAGCATCTCACAAATCTGGTATGTTCTCTCTGCTCTATTTTTAAACCTAAAAACCTAACATCTGTGATTTTTTTTTTTTCAGATTCTTGAGATTTTTTTGATTTTTGATTTTGTGTCTGGGAAAACTTGGTTGTTGTGAGGCTAATGGTGAACTGCATCCATGTACAACTACATATCTAGGCTCTGTCATGAGTGTGTTAGTGATACACAGAAAGGAACACCAGTGGTGGTATCACGCGTCACGACCGTGATGCCTGTCACGGCTAGGCCGTGACAGATTCTACCTTGGAGGTTGCTTCACTGGTTGGTCTGTCACGACCGTGACCACCATCACGGCTAGGCCGTGATCAGTTCTGCCTGTGAGGGTCTGGTTCAGTTGGCATGTCACAGACGTGATGGACATCATGGGCTGGCCGTGACCAGTTCTGACTTTTCCATTCTTTCTTTTCAGCTCTACTCTATCATGACCGTGATGGCTGTCACGGTTAGGCCGTGATAGGCTCTGTTTGGCTCATTTTCTTCACTTTTCAAGCCCCATCTTCATGCAAGCTACATAATTAGTAAAGCCTTAGTTTACCATTTGAGATGCAATACTAATGAGTACACGTGTACATGCTTAATGTACCGCTCATTGTGTTGGATCTTGAATTGTCCAAAGTTGGATAGTTTGGGAAAAACTTTTTCTTAATTCAGTTAAAATAGTTATTCATTGATTCTAATGTTATATACTTGATGAAAGTTCGGATTGATACATTTCCTTTCGTTCTCCGGGTGCATACTTTATCGTGGTGGATGTCATCGCGTTCAAGTCGTGTACGTCGAAGACCGAAGGGAAATGCTCCCGAAATTTTGTCGAGTATGAGCATGAGAGTTAAGGACTAACTGTTAACCGAATGTTTAAAAAGTTTCTTCTCGAATGGGATAGGGCCATACCCTGTCATAAGAAGTGGTTGATGAATATGTTGGACTAAGTACGAAGTTATTGGTTTAGTCATGGATCGCGGTTGGATGAATGCTAGACGGACAAGTGATGAGTATGAGAATGGAGTGGACGATTTTCTACAGTTTGCAAAAACAAATGCTCCTGATAGTGGTAACGGAAGGTTTTATTGTCCTTGTGTTAACTGTTTGAATGAGAGACGACTAGAAGCTGAGGAGATATGTGATCATCTTATTTGTGAGGGGATTTGCAAGAGTTATACAACATGGATATGTCATGGTGAATCGTTAGACATGCCGAGGGTATTGGATAGAGAGGAAGTTGATGACGTGGAAATGGACGATGGACTAGAGGACATGATCCGTGATGTTGGGCAAGAGTCTTTTCGGCGCGCACATGTGTATGATACTTTGTGCAGTGATGCGGAAGTGGCTTTGTATCCGGGGTGTACTAATTTCACACGGTTGTCGGCTGTGTTAAGATTGTTCAATGTGAAGGCGAGAAATGAGTGGAGCGATAAAAGCTTTACCGAATTGCTTGAGTTGTTGAAAGACATGCTTCCATAAGGCAACACATTGCCATCTCGAAACTATGAGGCGAAGAAGATATTGTGTCCGATGGGTATGGAGTATAAGAAACTACATGCTTGCCCCAATGATTGCATATTGTACAGGAAAGAGTTTGAAGAGATGCACGAGTGCCCCAGGTGTGGGGTATCACACTACAAAGCGTAGGATGGTGATTCTAGTTGTGATGTGGTCACCAAAGGTCCTCCTGCGAAGGTGTTATGGTATCTTACCGTGATTCCACTGTTCAAGCGATTGTTTACTAATGTAAATGATGCAAAGAACATTAGATGGCATGCGGATGAGAGGAAGTGTGATGGACAGCTTCGGCATCCGGCCGATTCTTTGCAATGGAAGAGAATTGATAGTTTGTTTCCGGATTTCGGCAATGAGCCCAGAAACCTCAGGCTTGGACTTGCTACCGATGGAATGAATCCATATGGAAACTTAAGTAGTTTTTATAGTTCATGGCCTGTTCTCCTGGTAATTTACAACCTATCTCCTTGGTTGTGCATGAAGCGCAAATACATTATGTTAAGTATGATGATTTCGGGTCCTAAACAGCCAGGAAATGATATTGATGTTTATCTGAGTCCCTTGATTGAAGACTTGATAATGTTGTGGGATGAAGACGATGATGTGATCGACGGGTATTGCCGTGAGACATTCAGATTGTGTGCCATGTTATTTTGCACCATCAATGACTTTCCAGCATACGGGAACCTGTGTGGGTATAGTGTTAAGGGGCATAAAGCATGTCCAATATGTGAAGAAGGCACATGTTACCATCAACTGCAACATGGAAGGAAGACGGTTTACCTTGGGCATTGGAAATTTCTCTGACGTAATCATCCTTATCGTATATTGAGAAAAGCTTTCAATGGACTTCCGGAGAATGAAATTGCTCCGGTGGCCTTGACTGGAGAGCAAGTTTATGAAAGGGTGAACAACACTAATGTTATCTATGGGAAGACCCAGAAGAAGGCTACCGAGAAGAAAATATGGAAGAAGAGGTCAATCTTCTTTGATCTTCCATACTGGTGCAAGCTTGATGTAAGACATTGTATTGATGTGTTGCATGTGGAGAAAAATGTGTGTGACAGTTTAATCGGAATGCTTCTCAACATTTAAGGCAAGACAAAGGATGGTGTGAATGTTCGTCTGGATCTAGTTGCGATGGGTATACGAGATCAGTTAGCTCCACTTAAAGTGGGGGATAGGAAGACTTATTTGCCCCCAGCATGTCATACTTTATCAAAAAAAGAGAAAAGGAGTTTCTATGAATGTCTACGGGGAGTCAAAGTGTCACAGGGTTACTCTTCAAATATCAGAAGACTTGTCTCAATGAAAGATCTCAAATTAGTTGGCTTAAAGTCTCAGGATTGTCATGTCTTGATGCAACAACTACTACCGGTGGCCATTCGTGACATATTGCCTAAAAAAGTCAGACATGCCATTACTAGGTTATGCTTATTCTTCAATGCTATATGTAGCAAGGTCATTGACACTAAAAAGTTGGATGACTTGGAAAATGAGGCAGCCATTATCTTGTGCCAATTGGAGATGTATTTTCCACCTTCATTTTTTGACATCATGGTTCATTTGATTGTTCATCTAGTGAGGGAGATTAGATTGTGCGGCCCTGATTATTTAAGGTGGATGTACCCGGTTGAGCGATACATGAAGATCTTGAAAGGATATATGAAGAATCCACACCGTCTCAAAGCATCTATTGTTGAAAGGTATGTTGTGGAAGAAGCTATTGAGTTTTGTACAGACTACATGTCAGAAGCGGAACCTGTAGGGCTTCCGAAGTCTCGTCACAAAGGAAGATATGATGGTAAGGGTACACGAGGTATCACTGTTAAGGGCATGGATCTGGAGGAAGTGCTTCAAGCACATTTGTATATATTGAATAACACTAATGAGGTTGAACCATACTTATGTGAGCATAAAAGCATCGTCAATGAAACTTACCCTAGAATGAATGAAAAATGGTGTTTGAACAAGCATAACAAGACTTTCTTGAACTGGTTTAAAGAAAAAATTGCAAAGGATGGTATTGCTTCTGATACAATAAAATGGCTAGCACAGGGGCCTAACTTTGATGTCATATGCTGGAGTGGGTACGATATAAATAAGTTTTCCTTCTATACAAAGCCCCAGGATGACAAAAGTACTATGCAAAATAGTGGGGTTATGGTCGTCGCTGAGTCCATGCATTTCTCTAGTTCGAAAGATAAAAACCTTGTTATGGCATCCGTTTCATACTTTGGAATCATTGAAGAGATATGGGAGGTTGATTACACGAAGTTTAGAGTACTTGTTTTTAAATGTCAGTGGATCGACAGTAACAATGGTGTGAAAACCGATGAGTTAGGATTCAAATTGGTAGACCTTAATAAGGTAAGTAATAAAGAGGAGCCTTTCATCATGGCATCCCAAGCAAAACAAGTGTTTTATATCCGTGATCCTTCTAACAAAAGGTGGTCAGTGGTTCTCCGGGGAAAAAACATGTATAATGGTAGTGAAGGAAATCAAGATTCAACTCTTGATATTTCTGATACTCCTTTCTCAACACGAGTGCCTAATTTCAATGAGGAAAATGAAGTGGATAATATACATGCTACTCGTAATGATACCAAGAAGGGTTATGGGAGAACTTTACTAATTAACCACAAAGTAAGTTTAGTTTGAGTTATGTTTAAAGGCATATTATATGTTTACGTTGATATTTATAAGTTATGTTTACGTACGTTGATCGATATTTATAAGTTATGTATGATATTTATCCTGACATACTAACAAGTTTTTTTTTTTTTTGTTTAAATAGGTATACATGGCTGATCGTGAGGATATCCCTCCTTCATGCAGCGGGTTGGAGACCCCGTCTACGGGTAGAAAGGGTAGACGTGCCACACGAATCAGGAATTTGACTGCCAACCGTGGTTCAAATCAAAGGATAAGAATAGACTTTGATAATAACCTCAATCCTATTGGGCCAATGGCAGATCAGTTTAACAGTTTTGTGGCGACCCTTGCTAGGAGCAGGCCTAGTATACTCATTGATAATTGGAAAGATGTACCGGCGGACGTGAAGGATCAGATATGGGAGAGTATTCTGGTATCTATACTTTTACATCCTGTGTTTGTCTGTATCTACTTTATTTTAATCTTACTAATATCATACAGTAATTCGTTGATTCTTTTGGTCTTAATGCAACTCACCTTTGACATTCCGGATACGATGGTTATGAAGAAGCGTTTGTTAAAGTATGCGGGTGAGCGTTGGAGGGCTTTTAAGGTCGACCTGGGCAGATACTATGTATTCAATCCAACATGTGAAAAGAACCCACTTGAGGTGTACCCGTTTCTTGACCAGGCGACGTGGGATCGCTTTGTTCAGAGCCGACATGATCCCGGCTTTCAGGTTAACTTATTTGATTTGTCTCTAAATTTATGTAATTTCATTAATTTTATTTACTTATGTAATTTAATTGTATTCTATTTATAACAGGAGAAGAGGAAAAAGGGGCAGGAAAACCAAAGCAAGAATGTCTACCCCCATGTCATATCTCGTGGGGGATATAAAACGCTTGGTCAGATAATGGTGTAAGAGGAAAAGAAAGCACGTCAGGAAGCAGCATCTCAGGTGGATCCTAACCCTGAAAATCATCCAGAGGTTGTTGATCCACCTCCACCCCACGCCATCGTAAATGGAAGAGGGTCCGACAAAGAAAAATGGGACAATATACATCTGAGGAGGCCCGCTAAGTAGCTGAGAAGATTGTAAGTATAGTTTGAATTGTAATTGTCATTTTAAGATTGTTACCGAATTGTAATGTGACCTGATATTTTTTATGTGATAGGATGCCTTGGACGAGCAGGTAACCCAAGGAACCTTTGTTCCTAGAGGACGCAATGATATCTTAGCTGCTGCCATCGGTAAACCAGACCATCCAGGCCGTGTCATTGGTGTTGGATGGGGCGTCGGCATTTGCCAATACCATGGTTCATCTTCACACCAATGCCACAGGGATGTTGATACAGATAGAGCACGACTAAAACAGGAGATTGCAGCTGAGCTTAGATAGGAGATGGCCGAGCAGTTTGCCCAGCAGATGGCAATATTGACTTCTATGTCCCAGCAGATGACAGCCGGTGTCCAACCATCTGTCCAACCCTCTGTCCATGTGAGCACTAAGGGCTCATGTGATCCTCCTTATCAGCCTGAAAATGATGATGATGGTGATGGTGATGATGATGATGATGATGATGACGACCCTGATAGGTGTGAGCTGTATGTTGATGATCATCATGATCGTCGCTTAGTGGCATTGGGGAGGGCACATGATAACTTAGGTAATACCATACACCATCATTTATTACTGGATGATCAGCCGGGGGTCGTTGTTGAGATTATTCGAGATGCTGATGCTCGAGTCCCTATGCCCACTGAGGAGGTTCAAACAGTGGGTCAGGCCCTCGGTAACTTCATCCTCTGGCAAAGAAGCTTGGTTAGCTTTCTTGTTGCATCTGAGGTATTCAGTTAGTTGTGTTTTTCTATATTCATAGTTGAAATTATTTATTATTGTTTAAAGATAATGCTTTATTTTTATTCGTTATAGGATGTTGGAAATGATCATATTCTGCCTAAAAGGTCGGATCCAGGAAGACCAGAGATGTCAGCTCCAGCCAAGGTATTCATTTGACCATTTAATTAATTACCAATGAAATAACTTAATTATCTGTGATTACTAATATATATCTTTGTTGTTTAGGGGATCGACAAAGGGGCACATGGTGATGTTTTTAAACTTCTGGCTATACAGGTTGTCACCATGGAGAATGACGCAGCTTTGGTGAGGTTGGAACATGATGCCAGTCCAGGTGATAAACTGTATATCCCAAAGAAGGAACTTATGGAGATTGTACTCAATAAAGAAATGGCTAGTTCTGCACACCTATCGTTATGGTGCACGTAAGTACATTTTATTTATAAGTTAAGTAATTAGTTTTTAAATACTATGATAATTAACATATTTTTTCAAAATATTAAGTATCTGCATCATATGTTAGTTGATCAGGGTAACCTCGCCCTTTATAGGTTCATTGACCCCATGTTCATTGAGGGTGATGTTCTCCTAGCATTAGAAGACTGGGTCACCACCATACGTGATATACTTACCCGAGACGATCATCAATTCTACCTTGCGCCTTATATCAATAAGTAAGTACCGGTTATTTAATTATAACTATATATGACTTAGTCACTAACTATTCCGCAAATACAGCCAGCATTGGCAACTGTTGATCTTGTACCCTAGGATGGGCGTCGTGGTCTTCTTCTGCTCAATTGGAAATAAGCCGGCGAATGAACTGAAGATGATCATCGAAACGTAAGCATTAAAATACTTTATAATCAGTAATGCAGTTGTTTTAACTATCTGAAATCTATTAGATATATTTTAATTAATGTTTATTTTGTCATGATAGTTCTATTAATGCAAACCACATGTTGCGTGGTGAAAGGCGTCGGGCTATCAGATGGATTATTCCTAGTGTAGGATATTTATTAGTTCAAATGCATCAAATGCAGTGGGTATAATTATTGATTTCTATTTAATTCCTCATATTCTAATTGGGTTTCATTTGTACGTAGTCACGTATACAACGTGGATCATGGGAATGTGGATACTATGTGATGCAGTGGATGTTGGAAATTATCTCCTCCAGGATCACTGACAGATGGCACGAGGTAAATGTTAATTGATAACAATTAGAAGTAACAGTTATAGATTCATTATATGTTTTATGTTAGTTTATTAATTACTTAAAAGATATAATCTTTTGTCCAATTAAACTTGCAGATATTCAACAATCCAACTCCATTATATGATTTCGACATCAACAACATAAGGAGGCATTGGGCAACTTTCTTTCATGAAGTGTACCAACCA
>JAUPTC010000023.1:549410-551910 GCA_030762895.1 Sophora flavescens
TTCCCATTCCACTCATGGCGAATCTACCAGCTACCAAACCACAGAAGGACTACGCAGCCCCAAATGCTAGGGGTTTGCGAACTGGGATTGCTAGGTCATAAATCGAGGCGGAGAACTACACTATACCGCCTATGCTAATTAGCATGATTAGGCAACATCAATTCGGAGGATTACCATCGGAGGACCCGACTGATCATGTGGAGACATTCTTGGAGTTCACCGATGCAATTAGAATTCATGGTGCCCCGATTGATGCTATACGCTTGAGGTTATTCCCCTCCTCTCTGACTGGAAAGGCAAAAGCTTGGTTGAAGCAAGTGTCCTCTAATACGTTGTCAACTTGGGACCAACTGGAGCAGGCATTCTTGGAGAAATTCTTCCCTCCATCCAACATTGCTTACCTACGAACCCAGATCACTGGCTTCTTCCAAAAGGACGAAGAATGCTTATCCGAAGCTTGGGATCGTTACAAAGGATTGCTAGAGTCTTGCCCACATCATGGACTCGAGAGGTGGTTGTTAGTGCATACCTTATACAACGGATTGGATTACTCTTCGAAGATGTTACTTGACTCCGCAGCTGGTGGAGCCTTTATGAATAGACCTCCGACTAAAGCATTCAATATCATTGAAAACGAAGCAACCAAATACCACCAATGGGGTTCAGAAAGAGGTAATAACCCGAAAAAGCTTTCGGGGGGTAAGTTTGAAATGAATAGCACTGATCTAATTATGTCTAAATTTGACTCATTGAATAAACGCTTTGATAAGCTTGAAAAGGCTAATGTGAGTTCAATAGGTGCTACTAATATTGTTTGTGAGATTTGTGGAATGCAGGGACATAACATAATGGAGTGCCCACATGGTATTGCTCATGGATCCGGTGCTTCGGGGGAACAAGTGAACTCTTGTCACAACTTCTATGACACGAACCCGAAGTTGCCAAACTATGTTCCCCCAAATTCTTACAACCAAGGAAGGAAGAATAGCCCTTACCTCTCCTACGGGAACTACAAAAACACGTTGAACCGCAAATTCCAGGAAGGCCAATGTAATAGGAAACGCGCATCAGGGTATTCTCAGGTAAAAAAGTCTAGACTTGGGTATCTCTTGGATAATTTTGTTGAAACTCAAACAAAACAAAATGAAGAGTTTAGGCAACAAGGTAGGGCAGTCAATGAGGCAATAAAAGAGTTAGCATCTAAGGTAGATAACTTAGCCATCCATAATAAGATGTTAGAAACTCAGATTGCCCAACAAGCTAGTACATATACCAGAACTAAGGGTATGTTTCCAAGACAACCCGAAGTTAATCCCAATGACCACTGTAATGCTACATACTTAAGGGATGATAAGCTTGGGGTAGTTGAGAAGGATGTGGAATGTGAGGAGGACATGAGCGAAGATGAAGAGATAGAGCCAAAGTATGTCCCTCCACCACCTTACCAACCCCCAATACCTTTCCCACAAAGGTTGGTCAAGAGAAAGCAAGTAGATATATAAACTAAGAGCTTAATTGAGGAGCATAATGCCATGATAAAAACTAATATGCCTCCTAAACTAAAAGATCTAGGAAGTTTCTCCATTGCTTGCACAATTGGATAATTAAAAATAGACCAAGCCTTATGTGACTTAGGGGCTAGTGCGAGTTTGATTCCCCATACCATCCTTGAGAGGTTAGGAACCAAGGAATTGAGCCCATCCATGTTCTCTTTACAATTTGCTGATGGCTCAACTAAAACTCCTCTAGGCATACTAGAGAATCTTCTGATAAAGGTAGAGAAATTTTTCATTCCTACCGATTTCATGGTATTGGATAAAAACGGGAATTCTAAATTCCCTATCATTCTAGGAAGGCCATTCTTGGCCACAGCTGGAGCAATAATAGATGTAAAGAATGCCAAGGTCTCTCTGAATGTAGAGGAAGGTAAGGTAGATTTTGATTTGACTAACTCATATAACAACCCTCCTTTTGAGAGTCATGTGTGCAGGATCGAGATAATGCCTCCAGAGGTGAAGGAAGAGCCTAATATGGAAGCAACTCCCCAACTTTTCATGACGAATGATGCACCAAATAATGATGAAGTGGGAGTTGCTCAACATGTGGAGATAAAACTTCCGTCGGGAGGAAGTAAGGCCATGAAACTAAGAGTGAAAAGAGAAAAGCGAAAGCGCAATTGGCCATATGAACAAAATAGGCTTTTCGAAGGACTTCCATGGAAGAGAGGTGTTCTTTCACCTCCAAGCCCAGCTGTCCCCGGTTGATTGAAAGAAGTATGGTCAAGCTTAAGACAGTAAATAAGCGCTTCTTGGGAGGCAACCCAAGTTTTCTTTCCCTTTTCCATTTGTTATTGAATTTTTTTTTTGAATAATTTGAGAAGATAAGAGAAGAAATATCACTAATTGATGGCCTTGCCAAGTATTTTCAGGTTATAAAAGCAGTAAGAACAAAAAGGCAAAGAAAAATAAAGTCAGAATTGATCACGCCCAGGCCGTGACAG
>JAUPTC010000023.1:556910-573683 GCA_030762895.1 Sophora flavescens
AAATCTCTAATTAATAAATAATAATAATAATAATAATAATAATAATTGTGTTTTATTATTGGTTGATTATTTATTTGGTAATGTATGGTGAATGGTTATGGCCTTAGTCCTTTAATCTTTTGGTTTATATTTTGAAATACGGCCTGCGTGCCGTGCCTTTCTCTTGTATTCCATATGTATATTCTTTTCTCATCTCACTCCCCTCATATGTAAAATGAGGTTTCTGTTTATGTAATGTAATGATGGAGACAAGAAGACGTTATCCTGTGGGAGATCATGCTTGGAGAAGCCTGGACGCTCCTAGGTTTCAGTTTAGATTCTCTCATTGGCTTGGGAGAATCAATGCGTTAGGGGCCATAACCATATCACATTTATTTACCTTATATATGTATGAGATGCGTGTATGTAAATAGTAAGTTAAAGAGTTTAACAAATGATGAGATCAAATTTTAATCAAATCCCTCAAAAGGAAATATTAAGTCACATTTAAAGGCCTTCCAATGCATGGCACTTGTCAAGACTAGGATCGATTAAGTGTGGGTCCGCCAAAGCGGGGTACCTTTATCTATACTAGTAAGACGCGATGTGACAAATGTAATGTTTAACTGCTATCCATTGGGCCTGACTTAACTAAGCCAACTTCAATAGGATTGAAAGGCTTAGAGGCTTATAAGTTGGGCTTTGGTCCATGTGATGGATTAGAATAAGAGTTATTCACCCAACTGTCCAAGAGTTGCATGAGATGCAATCGAAAAGTGTTTCCTACCTATATAACCGAATTTTGAGTGATCAACCAAAGCTGACTTAAAGCTAGGTGAAATAAGGATCTTGGCCCACTAGAAAATCTTCCAACGGGATTTTCCGAATCAATGATGAGGGTCATTGTTTTGAGTAAAATAGTGGGAGGCGTATTTAATTATAGACCTTATTAAATAACTTCATGGCATGATACTTATATTTTGCATATTTATCTCTATAGATTACCATGGCATCAAACACATCAAGTAACCTATCATTGCGATCCGTCCTTGAGAAGGACAAACTATCCGGAACAAATTTTCTGGACTGGTACAGAAACTTGAGGATTGTCCTCAAACATGAGAAAAAGCTGTATGTTCTTGAGGAGCCTATTCCTGAGGAGCCACCAGCTTCAAGTGCTCATAGGGATGACAGGGATGCTTATAAGAAGCATCAAGATGACGCCTTAGACGTCGGATGTCTTATGCTTGCTACCATGACCTATGAGCTGCAAAAGCAACATGAGACCATGGAGGCGTATGATATGATCGTGCACCTCAAGCTGCTATACCAAGAGCAAGCAAGGCATGAGCGGTTCGAAGTTTCCAGAGCCATTTTCCAGTGTAAATTGACAGAAGGAAGCCCTGTGAGTCCTTATGTAGTCCAGATGATCAGGTACATTGAGAATCTCGAGAGACTGGGATTTCCTTTAGGCCAAGAGTTGGCCACCGACTTAGTTCTGCAGTCATTGCCTGAGAGCTATAGTCAGTTTGTCATGAACTATAATATGAATGATCTTGACAAACCTTTACCAGAATTGTTGAGCATGTTGAGAACTGCTGAACAAAATATTAACAAAGGAAAGGGGAAGGCCATTTTGATGGTCCAGGCTAGAAATAGCAAGAAGCAGCCCAAGAAGCCCACGCACAAACAAAAGGGCAAGAGCAAGGGCAAGGCCATCAATAAGATCAAGCCCAGTGCTTCTGGCTTGAAGCTTGTGGGTGGTGTGGCTAAGGAAGGAAATTGCTTCCATTGTGGTCGGACCGGACATTGGAAGAGGAACTGCCCAAAATACCTGGAAGAAATCAAGAAGAAGAAGGGAAGTGAGACTTCCACTTCAGGTGTGTTTGTTACAGAAGTCAATTTATCTACTTCTCCATCATGGGTATTAGATACTGGATGTGGTTCTCACATTTGTACAAATGTGCAGGATCTAAACAGGAGTAGACCATTGGCAAGGGGCAAAGTCGACCTACGAGTTGGAAATGGAGCAAAGGTTGCTGCTTTAGCTATAGGGACTTATGTATTGACTTTGCCCACTGGGCTTACTATTCAGTTAGAGAACTGTTATTTTGTGCCTGCAATTAGAAGGAATATCATTTCCGTTTCTTGTTTGGACAAGATTGGTTTTTCTTTATTTGGATGATATTTTCTATGCTAGTGCACACATGAGTAATGGGCTTTATGTCCTTGATCTTGAAATGCCCATCTATAACATAAATACTAAGAGGTTCAAACCAAATGAGTTGAACCCGTCTTATCTTTGGCATTGTCGTTTAGGCCATATAAATGAGAAGCGCATTTCGAAGCTCAATAAAGATGGACTCTTGGACTCATTTGATTATGAATCATATGAGATATGTGAGTCTTGTTTATTGGGAAAGTTGACTAAAGCTCCATTCATCGGAAAAGGTGAAAGAGCTAACGATCTTTTGGGTCTTATACATAGTGTCGCAACCAGAAATTACGGCAGGGACGGCGATAAAAAGAAAATTTTAGAGAAAAAAGTAGAGTCGCCACCAATTTTATTTAATTTGGGAAAATTGGAAAACCTCTAAAAAAATGGTCTTTGAAACCAATTTGAGTTCGGGAGTCGGTTACGAGTAGGGAAGGTGTTAAGCACCCTACATCGCCCATCCTACGAACGGTACCTTGAATTAATCGTGCAGAATTATTTACTTGCTTACCCCAAAAATATTTGCAAGGAAGGATTTTTTATTTATTTATTAATATTTTCTTTATTTTTATGTTTCTTTATTGTTTTTTTATTTAATTTTTTTTTTTAAAAAAATATTGATAAATCCTAAACAAGGTTGAACACGGCACATAAGTCCATAGGGCAACCTTAAAGCTAGGGATTGAGTATGACACATGTCATAGAGCAATCCAAATACATTAAATGAATTACTAATTAATTATCCAGATTAAATAAATTAAAAAGAACAAAGATAAAGGAAAAATTAATTTTGGCTCGACGAGATGATTGATCCCGCTCCTACGTATTCCCCGCTTCGATGGGAAACTCAAAGCCACGTAGTTCTTGTAGAAAATATTTTATTTGTTGTTTTTTTTAATGAAATTTTTTATTTTATTTTATTTTTAAAAAAATGTTTTTTTTATCGAAAACTCCTAAATGAGATAGAACATGGCAGATACGTCCACAGAGCTATCTCAAACTTACGAATTGAATGTGATACGTCTCACAAAACAATCTCATTACTAAGTGATTACCCTTTTTTTTATATATGTGTTTTTATTTATTTTTAACAAATAAACCAGGAAAGAAAATAAATGAAAAAAAAAAGATCAGATCAACACAAGACCGGAACCTACGCCAAAGTTGCAGAGGAAAAAAAAGGTTCGGCACCCCTTGTGATCTTTGTATCAAAAGGAAAAGGGCTTATGCCTTATAAAGTGAGAAGGAAGGCTCTTGTCTTTTCTCTATGCCATTAACGTCCTGTAGCTAGAAAATGTCTACCAACCTTTTTAAACTTCTTAGATAGCCAACGACCAGGAGCAGGAGGAAGACAACGCAGAGCTGTTGAGGAAGGATGCGGCGATTCCAGTTCACGATGCGGCGGAAGACGGTGGTTCACGGTTGGGAACGGCGTCGAACGGCGGTGGGTGGTGGCGCAACTGGACAGGGCGGCGCGGCAGGGACTGAGTGAAGAAAGAAGAGAACTTTGGTTTGGAGTTTTAGAGAGTGGAAGAATGAGATGTGGGTTGTTCTGTTGTTGAAGAGCAGAAAAAGGTTGAAGAAGAAAGAATGGAAGGGAAGGAACGAAAAAAATAATGGAGGTTGGAGAGATCAAAGCAACGTGAAAATAAAAAAATGGGAGAAGGGAAGCCAAAACGTAAAACCCGATGCTTTTTCTGATCTGTGTTATGATTTTTATAATACCCATTCCTCTCATCCTGATCCTAAAATCCCGCCAAGATTAGGATTGTTATCTGATCCTAAAAATATGCCCAGTATCTCTGATTTGAAAATTAAATTCAAATTCAGATAAAGTGGTTGCTGGGGAGGAGGATCGGATGGGTTTTTATTTTTCTTTTCAAATTTTTATTTTTTTATTTTTATTTTTATTTTTATTTTTTGGAAATTTTTAGTGAACTAAGAGTCCCGGTCAAAATGGGGTGTTCACAGTTGCCCCTCTTTACTTGTCCATTACTAGAATACATGAAGAAAGAATGATTTTTTCATGTGGTAATAGTAAGGAACTAGTAAAGAAAATGAACTCACATTTTGGCCGGGATGGGAAATAGGCTGGAGAAAAATAAGCTTTAGAGCTTGGAAAATAAAAGTGACAGTGGGTCTCAAATCCAAGTATAAAATTAGAAGTGAGCCTCAGAGCTCGAAAAAATTAATTTGCAGCGGGCCTCAGATCCCAAAAATAAATTTGCAGTGAGCCTCAAAGCTCTAAAAATAAAATTGCAGTGGGCCTCAGATCCCAAAAATAAATTTGCGATGAGCCTCATAGCTCGAAAAATAAATTGCAGTGGGCCTCAGATCCCAAAAATAAATTTGCGGTGAGCCTCAGAGCTCAAAAAATAAATTGCGGTGGGCCTCAGATCCCAAAAATAAATTTGCAGTGAGCCTCAGAGCTCGAAAAATAAATTGCGGTGGGCCTCAGATCCCAAAAATAAATTTGCAGTGAGCCTCAGAGCTCGAAAAATAAATTGCAGTGGGCCTCAGATGCCAAAAATAAATTTGCAGTGAGCCTCAGAGCTCGAAAGATAAAATGCAGTGGGCCTCAGATCCCAAAAATAAATTTGCAGTGAGCCTCAGAGCTCGAAAGATAAATTGCGGTGGGCCTCAGATCCCAAAAATAAATTTGCAGTGAGCCTCAGAGCTCGAAAGATAAATTGCAGTGGGCCTCAGATCCCAAAAATAAATTTGCGGTGAGCCTCAGAGCTCGAAAGATAAATTGCAGTGGGCCTCAGATCCCAAAAATAAAATGATGGTAATTTGCTTTCTCTTAAAAATCTTTCTTTTACCTTTGTCTCGATTATCATACGCTCCATTAAAAGACTTCGACCAATCAACCCTTTGTTTATCAACAACTCTGAGTCAGTATCTTTTGATTAGAGGGGCTTCTTTTTTTCAAAACGGTAGAGTGATTATTTCCTTCAAGACTAGGGCTCGTGGATACTTTCATTATTGCTTTTCTTTTATCCTCATTATGCACCGTTATCTCCCTTATTGACTTTGAAATGCTGGGATTTCTTTGGTTCAATCCATTTGTTGAAGTAACCATTAGAATTATCAAATTATACCGTTAAACTTAAATGTACTTCAATTAAGACATGATTTCAATGCGCAAGCATGATTTAAGCACAATAGGAAAGATGGATGAATAAAATCTTTGCCTTAACATGAGAATTTACGTTGCACACAAGGAAATTGGAAAGAAAAAGGGAAATACAAAAGGGGTGCATGGGAATTGTATGAAAAGAGATAATAGGATGAGAGAAAAACCGCATAAAAATTTGCCCCAGTATTGGTTCCTTGATCCTCTTAACTGATTCCCAACAACTGTTTGACGTCACAGATCCTGGTCTCAGCTTCCACATGCATCCTTTCATTAATATTTCAATGATTCTCTTTGTCCCCTCGTAGCCCGTCACAAGCGGAATTGCCCCAGTGTAGCAAGTCATGAGCAAAAATTGCCCCAGTGTGGTGAACATTAAGCTATCTTCTTAAACTGCCCTTGCGGGTTTTCAGACTAAGATTCAGTTTCTTTGTCCTAATTTTTGCTTAGGTCGCCCTTTCGGGTTTTCAACCTAACGGACCCCTCTTTTTTTTCTTTTTCTTTTTTTTTCTTTTTTTTTTCTTTTTTTTTTTTGTATATATATGCCCTAACTTTTGCTTAGGTTGCCCTTGCGGGTTTTCAACCTAACGGGCTCTCCTTTTCTTTTTCTTTCTTTCTTTTCTTTTTCTTTTTTTTTTATCAGGCATAGAACTTTTTCACGGCGTCAGAGTTTACGGGTCTCGGTAGCTCTCGTCCATTTTCATCTGTTAGGACCAAGGCTCTGCCTGAGTATGCCTGCTTTACTATATATGGCCCTTCATAATTGGGTGCCCATTTTCCTCGGGCATCTTCTTGGTTGGGGAGTATTTTCTTTACCACCAAATCACCTGGTTGAAACTCTCTATGACGGACTTTCTTATTAATGGCTTTAGCCATTCTTCTTTGGTATAGCTGTCCATGACAAAGGGCCACCAGTCTTTTTTCCTCAATCATGTTCAACTGATCATATCGAGCTTTCACCCATTCTTATTCTTCCAAGTCAGCTTCCATCAGCACTCTCAATGAAGGGATTTCGACTTCTATAGGAGAAACAGCTTCCATTCCATACACCAATGAGAAAGGCGTTGCCCCAGTGCTTGATCGTATATTGGTACGATATGCATGCAAAGCGTATGGCAACATTTCCTGCCAATCCTTATAATTTATGACCATTTTAGCAACAATTTTCTTGACATTCTTGTTGGCCGCTTCTACCGCCCCGTTCATCTGAGGTCTATATGGGGTGGAATTGTGGTGCTTGATTTTAAAAGTCTCTAATAACTTCTTTACGTCCGCCCCATTAAGATTGGCAGCATTATCTGTAATGATTCTTTCGGGTATTCCATAGCGACAAATAATATCTCTTTTCAGGAACTTGGTAAACACCTTCTGAGTTATATTGGCATATGATGCTGCTTCTACCCACTTAGTGAAGTAATCTATTGCAACCAGGATGAAGCGATGTCCGTTTGAAGCCTTGGGATTGATTGGTCCAATGACGTCTATTCCCCACATAGAAAATGGCCATGGAGACACCAGATTGTGTAGTTAGAACGGTGGAGCTTTAATCTGATCTGCATATATTTGGCATTTACGGCATTTTCGGACATACTCCAGACAATCAGCTTCCATTGTTAGCCAATAGTGACCATTTCGTAGGATCTTGCTTGCCATCATGTGACCATTGGCATGCGTTCCACATATCCCTTCGTGAACTTCAGTCATGATAGTCCGAGCTTCACGAGCATCAACACATCTTATGAGGACCCCATCATAGTTCCTCTTATATAGAACTTCGCCATCTAAGTAAAAGGACATTGATAATCTACGAATCGTCCTGTTGTTTACTTCATTTGCTCCAGCTGGGTACGTTCTACTCTTCATATATTGCTTGATGTCATGATACCAAGGATTACCATCGAGCTCTTCTTCCACATGTGCATAGTATGCTGGCTCATCTTGTACCTTCACTTGAATAGGCTGGACGGTGGTATGGAGACCCAGCTTAGTCATAGCAGCTAATGTGGCTAAAGCATCCGCAAATTGATTCTTGTCTCGAGTCAAGTGCGAGAAAGTAATCTCATCAAACTTCGCAACTAACTGAGTCAAGTATTTCTGATACGGGATAAGCTTGGGATCTTTAGTTTGCCATTCGTCGTTGACTTGATAAATGATTAAGGCTGCGTCTCCAAAGACCTTTAGCTGTTTTATTCCAAGACCAATTGCTGCTTGTAATCCACTTGCACATGCTTCATACTCAGCAATATTGTTGGTGCATTCAAATTCGAGCTTAACAGCCACTGGGTATTGCTTGCCCTCCGGAGAGACGACCACCGCTCCTATGCCGCTTCCATGCATGTTAATTGCTCCATCAAAATACATCCCCCACATATCATCTTCCTCTGTTTCACCTTCTTCTAATGACAGTATCTCTCCATCAGGGAACTCGGATATAATTGGTTGTCCTCCCTCAAGAGGGTTTTCAGCTAAGTGATCATCAATTGAAACTTCCCTTAACGGATTTCCGGGTCATATACTTAATATCGAATTCTGATAATACCATTTGCCACTTTGAGACCCTTAATGATATCTGAGGACTTTCAAAAATGTACTTCAAATGGTCCATTCGAGAGATTAACCAAGTGGTGTAGTATAACATGTATTGCCTGAGTCTCTTGGAGGTCCATACCAATGCGCAACAAGTCTTCTCGATTGCCATGTATCGGGCTTCGCAGTCATTAAACTTCTTGCTCAGATAGTAATTTGCATGTTCTCTCTTGCCGGACTCATCATGTTGCCCCAACATTGCCCCCATTGAGGTTGGGAGGATCGTGAGATACAGTATCAAAGGACGACCTTGAGTGGGCGGCACCAACACTGGTGGGTTTAATAGGTATGCCTTTATTTTGTCAAAGGCTTCCTGACATTCCTCATTCCATCTCCCCGGGTTATTCTTCTTTAATAGCTTAAAAATAGGCTCACACGTGCTTGTCAAGTTAGCAATGAATCGGGCAATGTAATTTAATATCCCTAGAAAACCCCTTACTTCTCGTTCATTCTTGGGAGCTGGCATGTCCCTGATCGCCTTTGCCTTTTCCGGCTGCACCTGTATTCCTTCCCTGTTGACCACAAAACCCAACAATTTCCCAGTTGAGGCTCCAAACACACATTTTGTGGGATTGAGTCTCAGATTGTACTTCCTTAATCTCTCAAATAACTTATGAAAAACTGCTACATGACTTTCCCCCTCCTTAGACTTAGCCACTATGTCATCCACATATACCTCTATTTCCTTGTGCATCATATCATGGAACAATGCTACCATAGCACGCTGGTTTGTAGCTCCGGCATTCTTCAACCCAAAAGGCATTACTCTATAACAAAAAGTTCCCCAAGGGGTGATGAAAGTCGTCTTCTCTTTGTCATCGACGTCCATGAGAATCTGATTGTATCCCGAATACCCATCCATGAAAGAGAATCTTTGGTTCCTTGTTGTGCTGTCTACGAGGACATCAATATGAGGCAATGGGAAGTCATCCTTCGGACTTGCTTTGTTCAGATCTCTGTAATCCACACACATTCTTACTTTTCCATCCTTCTTTGGTACTGGTACGACATTAGCGACCCACTCTGGGTGTCTCGACACTTCCACAAACCCGGCTTCTAACTGCTTAGTTACCTCTTCTTTGATCTTTAGTGACATATCTGGGTGCATCCTCCTCAACCTTTGCTTCTTCACCACCGTATCTGGCTACAATGGGATTTTATGTGATGCTATCTCTGGATCCAATCCTGGCATATCTTTGTAGGACCACGCAAACACATCAAGGTACTCCTTAAATAGCGCGACCATTTCTGCACGTTCTGGATTATCCACTATTTTCAACTCCTTCTTGTCTTCCTCGGTCCCTATATTAATCACTTCTATAACTTCATCATTTGCAGTGAACCCATTTTCTAAGCGCTCTATTGACTTTGTAAATTCCTCGATGACTTCTTCTTCCTCACTAATCCCAGAATCGTCTTCGTCAACAGCCGCTAGGGAATCAGTAAATGAGGTGTCAAGGTTCCTTTTGTGAGACAATCCTTCGACGGTGGTGAGGTTCCTGAAAGAAGATGTTTGAAACAAGAAAAATATAGGCAAGGATATTATTCAAGAAATGACACGCAATTGATACAAGATAAAGGGTAGGGAAAGGAAAACACCAAGAAAAATGCTAAAAAATCATACTAACTCATTTTATTCATCTCTTAATCAAAGTAAACATCAGTTTATATGAGATACAAAAAGATAATTACTTCATGGAAATAACATCAACAAATGGTTCAGACTGCCAATTGCCAAGGACCTCATTGTCAGTAGAGAGATATATAACAGGGTTTCTTGCTTGCTCCTCTTCAAGTGCACTGATAGTAAAATGAGGAGAAGTCGACTTTTTTGGCGAGATTACTTCAGTTGATGCTGAGAAAGTATCTGTCAAGTGAGGGATATAATCAAATTCCTTTCTTTCTTCTTTCTTGCCTCTGAGAGTCAGGTACTTCATATCTTCTACTAGAGAAGGATTGTATCCTAGCCCATGTCTTCCATCTCTTGTAACTGCTGTGATTGGTTGAGGGATCCCTTGGAGGCTTGCCCCTAGACCTCTTCCTTTCTGATACCCGTTCCTTTCCATTATACGGACTGCCACTTCATTCACATTTTGCATTGGCAGCTCTTCCTTCTTGTTCTCTGGCTTCAGGATTTCAAAACTATGTAGGGAATCATCCTCGACTTGCTCTGTACTTTCTACATATGGCACCGAAACAGGCTTTGAAAGCATGATTTCCTTTTCACCGCGGATGGTAATTACAGCCCCATCCTGAATATATTTCAGACACTGATGCAACGTTGATGGAACAACACCAGCTTCATGAATCCAAGGCCTTCCTAGGAGCATGGTATAAGCTGGATGGATCTCCATGACTTGAAAGAGAACACGAAAACAACTAGGCCCTACTTCGAGGGGCAGAGTTATTTCCCCTAAGATCCCTCTTGCTGTCCCATCAAAGGCTCGCACAATCATCTCTTGGGGTGTCAAATCCGTCAAACCTATGTTTAGCGGCTCTAGAGTGGACAACGGAATCACATTCAATGTCGAGCCACCATTTATAAGCACCTTCACAATCACAAATCCTTTGCACCTTAGGGTAATGTGGAGTGCCTTAGGACTACCTCTAAACTTCGAAAACACCTCATCTTCCGAGAAATTGATCATGTTGATCCGCCTCACCGGATCCACCATGTTTACTACATTCTCTGGCGTGACATCGCGATTAACATAAGCTTCATGCAACACCTTCAATAATGCCTTACGATGCATCTCTGATGTGAGGACAAGCGACAAAAGGGATATTCTTGCCGATGTTTTCTTCAACTGCTCTGTCACATCGTATTCACTTTGTTTCATGATCTTTAGAAACTCATCTTCTTCTTCTTCCTTCTCTTTTCCTTCATCTTTGGTATTCTTCCTTGCTTCTTCTTCTACCGGGTCATAGTATCGCCCACTCTTTGTGATGCCTCCAATTCTCACAACATTAGTAACCAGGGCCTTCGAAGTTTCTCATGCCCCTCCTACTAGCTCAACTTTCTATTCATAATTCCAGGGTACAGCGTGTGTATCATTATAGGAAAAAGGAGTTGGCTTTGTCACCTTCACAATCACTTTTTATGGAGCCGGCGCATCATTCATAGGTGGTATCCGGAGCACAACTTTCTCAACCACACTAACTTCTTCAGTCGTACCTCGCCTAGCTTGGATTACCCCCAAGGTAAGTAATCCTTGGACTCGGACCTTAAAGTCCCAACAAGTTTCGATATCATGCCCTACCTGCCCATGATGATAATCACAACTTAAATCACCATCATACTTCTCTTTTTCCCCACTCAGCTTCATTGGTGCAACAATATCATATCCTGCTTTCTTGAGCCCCGCAAATACTTCTTGCATCGGGGTTCGCAATTCCAAAACCTTCTTGACTTGAGGCCCTTTCACTTCCAAATTATTCACATTATTTCCCGCATTATGGTTTGGGATTGGGTTATTAACAATGCTAGGCCCAGAATCTTCTTCGAAACCCAAGCTTCCACAAGCAATCAATTTTCTCACTGCTGTCTTGAAGGCCTCACATTCCTCAATGGAATGTCCCAGGGCATCCATGTGATACTTGCAAGTCAAATTTGGATTGTACCAAGCAGGGAAAGGTGGTTCCATAGGCCGTACAGGGTTTCCAGCGATTAGGTGACGATCAAATAGTTGTTTGAACAAATCTGCATTGGAGATAGACAATCTTGGGAAAGGAGGCAGATTTTGATATTGGGAACGTCCTTGATTTGGAAAATTCGAGCGAGGTCGAGGGTAGCTTGGATGGTTTTGTTGAGGTGCAGGTGAATAAGGAGTATATGTTGGGCGAGTGGGGTTGTATGGTTGAGGTGTAGGGATGTTATTTATTTGGTTTTGTGGCTGGGTGATGGTTGGCGAGGCCTGTTGAGGTGGGTAAAATGGTGCTTGGTACCTTGGATATGAAGGGACATGTCGAGGTCCAAAGTTTTGCTGGTGTTGTACATAATTTGTTTCTGCTTCCTTCTTCTTGGGCTGGAACCCCTTCTTGGATGCACTGCCTTCCATGTCAGTTGGCAATTTCCCGGCTCTGGCTAGGATTTCAATTCTTTCCCCTGCCGCAATCAAGTCAGAGAAATCCCTATAAGCTACTCCTGCCATTGCTCCGATAAAGGGGGAACCCAGGGTTCCCAAAAAGTATGAGTACATTTCGGACAACATCAGTGGCGGCTGAACCTGAGCAGCCAAACTCCTCCACCTTTGTGCATATTGTTTGAAGGATTCATCACTCTTCTTCTGCATTGTAGTCAACTGTTCACGGGTTAGAGTTATGTCCAAATTGAATTTGTATTGATCCATGAACAAATCGGCTAATTCTGTCCACCGAGAGATCTTAGAATGGTCTAACTGAAGGTACCACTCTAGTGCGATTCCGGTCAAACTTTCATGGAAAAAGCCAATGAGGAACTTGTCATCCTTAGACCAGATGGCCATTTTGGTGGCATAGCTAATCAAATGGAATCGTGGGTTCCCACTTCCGTCATATTTGGAAAAATCAGGAATTTTGAAATCCTTGGGAATCACGACATTTGTGGCAGGACAAAGTTCTTCAATCTTGAGAAGACCATAAGCATTTGAGCCCTTGATCTCTTTTATTTGTTCTTCTACCTTCTCCATCCACTCTTCCTTCATCTTATCGGGTCCAAACTGGACTCCTCTTGATTGTTCAGGAATGAATGCATGGGGTTTTTCCCATGTGCAGCCAGCAACCTCATGATACACATTCTCGATGGGGCGATATCCTTCCCCGATGGGGATTACTATGGGTTCCGTGTAACCCGACATTCCATGAGTAGAGCTATGGTTTATTGGCGCCGTCGCCATGGAGAGGGCCGGCTGTACGCTCACATGTGGGTCATCTTCGTTTCCACTTCTATTTACACTAAGCATGCTAAGAGATTCCCTCATATCCTGTAGTATGGCCTCCAACCTTGCTTGAGTTTCAGAGATTTCAGTCACCCTTCCCCTCACTTCGTCTACTTCTAAACTCAAGTTCCTTCCTGTCTCAGGATTGTTGGCAGCCATCCTGGTCTGGTATCTTGTGTTGTAAACTCGGGTTTGATTGGTATTGTCTTTCTTAGGTCGTGCAATGATTCTCGAACCCTCAGATTCGTGTTTTTAGCTCTGCTTAAAAAATCGTCAATTATTATTATTATTATTAAAAGAAAGATAAAAGTATGCTTCGAAAAACCATGAATTCTTTCTTTTGCAAAGGAAAGACCATTTTTGTAGCAAGCAACTTCACCCCGACACATAACTCTAGGGGCACGTCCCCCTTAGGTTAATGCGTGGTTAATGACAAATCCATGGGGACATGTGTCCCTCAATAGACAGCATCATTCACTAGCAATGAAATCATACAGGCCTACTTGCAACACACCATAAGATAGAGCAGAATTTATTGATGGATGTAACCCCTAAAAAAAAACTTTTATTTCTTTGAAGAGAAAATACAATGTCTCCCATCTAACAGAATTACATCAAAAGTTTTAAAGTCTTCCTTTTGAACCCGCTAGCAAGACCCCTACAATACTTCATGAAGCGAGCTATTTTTGGAGGTATTGTAGATCCGTCATTCATACGAGTTTGGACTAGTGCTTCCTCGAGGTGACCTACAAACTGATAGGTATGGTATTGTAAACTTCCTGAGAGGTGTTCATATCTTTTCTTCCAAGCATCTCTGTCAGCCTTCAAATCTTTTGCCACGGATTCCCAGTTCTCTAGCCATTCTTCCTGTTGTCTGATCTCATCCTCATATTGTTTTTTCTCCCTTTCGAACATCCGGAGGCTCATCCACAACTGCTGCTCTTTCTCTTGCGATTTTTTCAATGATTCGCGTATAGTCGCAGCTGCATTCCATCCTTCATCAGAGTAGCGCTCAGCATGAGTTAAGGCTTCTTGTAGAGATCCTATGCTTTCCTCCAACATCTGGATTGTTTGAATGTGCACTTCGATTTTTGCCCCCAAGTCTTCTTTTTCTTTGAAGATTTGTGCTAACGCCCTTTTTTGATCCTCTATCCTTGCTAGTAATTCTTGAACTTTTGACTCTTTCAAATTCCCCTTCCTTGCTTTCTTTGCCGGAGCTGCGGCTTCATATGCATCGGCACATTCATCTTTCAAATGTTCTATCCTCATGTTTAACTTCTGGATTTGGTGTTGGAGCGCGTCGATGGTGATTTGATCTGTTTCATTCTTTTCCTCTAGCACTCTCATCTGGGCCATCATAACCTCAATCCTCTTCAACATTTCTGCTTCCATTTGCGGATTTTCATCTTCATGCGAGATTGGTCTCGAAATAACACGGTTGTCTTTCCTTGCTTTCCTCCATGCCTCGTAGTTTTTAGTACGAGAAATAATTTGTCTTCCCAACTCATTGGATCCCAGTACCCGGATGTTGTTCCAGGCGGATCTAACAGCTATTGTTGTATTCTTGACAAGCTCGCATTCTTGATATAAGAACGAAATTCCACCTAACATTTCTTCAAGTGGTTCCTGTTGAGTCCACTTCAATTGTCGAATCACAAGTTCCGGACAATATGACACGCAACCCCTTGGTCCCATCAAAGGAATATTCGAGAAATTCCCACAACTGAAGATGACTGTATTTCCTTTATACCAAGGACACATCCAGCAAAAAGCTTTCGAATCAACCTTATCAAATTCTTGTCTCCATTCATCGGGTTTGTGCGGCTTTATCGGAATGTGATGGAATCTCCTCAAAGGGTCATCAATCTCACTAACATAATTTCGAGCATACATGTGAGTCACAACCCAAACATACAACATTTGTGCACAACATCGTAATTTGCCTTGTTGATTTTCATGGCAAACTTGCAATGATAGGAAAGTTTCTGCCAAAATTGCGGGAACAGGATTCACATTATATTCTTCGACCTTGTAGTAGACATCCAAGGCTGCGTAATCCACCATGTCTGGTATATAGGGGAAAAGCACTAGCCCATAAATGGTTAAAGCTAACACCCGCTTGAAGATAACCCAATTATTTTGTCGTGCTAGCTCCTGGAGATAAACTTCAAGGAATCTTCGCCTCAGACCTCTGACAGCTCCTTTTTCCATTTTGTCTAATGGCTTCGGTAGAATTCCCAACAACTCTGCAACCTTCCCATCACTAACATACTGGCCATAATAGAAATAAACACGAGACTCCCTTGAAAGAGGCATCCGTAGCATGTATGCATATTCTTCTATAGTCGGTGTCGTATCCAAATTTGGCAACTCGAAACACCTCAAATTCAGGTTCCAATATTAGGCCAAAGCACTCAAGCCCGAAGCATCTACATGTATGTGTACCAAGTCCAAAATCTTCCCATACTTGCTTGCAAACTCTGAACACACTTCTTTTGGCATCAAGCGACTGATTTCCATTAAAGTCTTCACATCATTGATTTTCATGTCAATCCTAATATTCTTCTTCAGGCCAATTGCATTGCTAGAGTTAGACATTTTCGTTCCTTCCTACACAGATAGTGTCTTTCCTCCACAAAAGAGAATCACCTAAAAAAATATATATATTATTTTTACAAAAAGTAAAAAGTAAAATAAAATAAAATAAAAATAAAATAAATAATAAATTAAAGCAAAATATATATATATATATATATAATATGCATTTTATTTATTTATTAACCATTTGTTAAAACACGAAGGAAATGAAGTAAAAATAAATAAATAAGTAAATAGATAGAAAAACACAAGGGAGATATGGTACGCCTCCAAGTGTCTTAAGAGGTAGGGCCTAATCAAGGGTACCTATGATGGCAACTTCTAAGTCGAGCGACCACTAAGTCAATTTAGGAGTATAAACTTTAGGACGGGTCTAGACTTCTAAAGGTCATGGTCCCCAGATTGCCCTTGTCAAGGACCTAGTTCATGAACCTAATCACAAGTAGGGATAAACCCTCCGGGATGATTAGTCCATGACACTAGTAACAATCCGAGTGGTGAGTCAACAAATATCAGAGAGGCACTAGGCCTTCAATGATAATGCCGAGTCACCGCCTAATCCTTAAAGATCCCACAAGCTCGGGTATAGAGCTGAAAGTGTGTGAAAATGAGTGTCAGTGTTGTGTGTGCTGGAGGCATACAAACCTGTACAATCCAAAACTAATTGAGCCTGAAAGACAAGCAAACAACGAATACCATGGTCTTCTATCCTAGTGTAAAAATGATTATTAAAGCAAAAAGGAATCAAAAAATAAAAATAAAATAAAAATAAAAATAATAATAATAATAATAAATAAAAATAAATAAATAAACAAATAAAATAAAAGAAAACAATAAAAAGGGGTAAACAATAAATACCAAAATGCACAACTCATTACTTAGGCTTGGCTCTCGAAAAATCCCCAGTGGAGTCGCCATCTGTCGCAACCAGAAATTACGGCAGGGACGGCGATAAAAAGAAAATTTTAGAGAAAAAAGTAGAGTCGCCACCAATTTTATTTAATTTGGGAAAAATTGGAAAACCTCTAAAAAAAATGGTCTTTGAAACCAATTTGAGTTCGGGAGTCGGTTACGAGTAGGGAAGGTGTTAAGCACCCTACATCGCCCATCCTACGAACGGTACCTTGAATTAATCGTGCAGAATTATTTACTTGCTTAACCCAAAAATATTTGCAAGGAAGGATTTTTTATTTATTTATTAATATTTTCTTTATTTTTATGTTTCTTTATTGTTTTTTTTTTAATTTAAAAAAAAAATTGATAAATCCTAAACAAGGTTGAACACGGCACATAAGTTCATAGGGCAACCTTAAAGCTAGGGATTGAGTATGACACATGTCATA